>LOJH01001383.1:4038-26891 GCA_001685095.1 Ellobius talpinus
ACCATCTGTAATGGGGTCTGGTGCCCTCTTCTGGCCTGCAGACAGAATATTGTACACACAACAAACAAACAAACAAACAAACAAACAAATAAATAAATAAATAAGTGAGTGAATAGGAAAAAGTAATGATGGTGGTCTGGAAGGAGCCTATTCCCATCTATGATTTAATGAAGTGCAGGGAACTCATCACTGACTTGATTTAGCAGTTTTAACCACATCTATATGTTACTGATGTTACTGGAGGATTTTCCATTTTATTATTTTTCATTTTACTTTCTTTTCCAACTTGCTTTATTAATAATTTATATTAACTATGTTTCTAGTTTTAATTACTAATCATCTTGGTTAATTTTTTTCCTTACCAATGAAATGATCTGCATCCTACATTCCTGCATCTAAGGGATGTTATGAGTAAGTACTTTTTCTTTCAAGAGATGTCATGTGGCAGATGAATCTAACGTCAAGGTTATCAGGCATGACGAACATCTATACTCTATAATAGTAAATACCAGACACATTAGCAATACTAAAGCCTGAGCTCGTCTAGAGACCTAAGATGTCCAAGTCAAAGAACCTCTTCTCAAAGGGCAACGAAACTGGGTCAGCCGTTCTAAGAAAGAGCTCAAATATAACAAAAGGTATTACCTATTTACCAAGTAGCAAGTAACAAAACAGAAAACCAGCCTTATCACTCTTCTGTTTCTCCTGAGGTTTAACATGCATAAAAAGGCAAAGAATATTAGCCTGTGCTCACGGATGTGAATCATTCTCAAATACACCATAAAGAAAGCAAAGACAACCAACTACATAAGCATTGTTTTTTAAAAATTAAGAGGATAAGGGCATCTAAACAAAGCTTAAAAGAAATAAAAGCTAATTTTAAAAACTGTTTTGTAACTAAGGGAATCCAATACCTGATCTCCAGCTGTCTTCAACCACATGTTGGATGAGACCTCCTAGGAAAGGGACTCGGACCATTTCCAAGTGTTCCAAGTTCCGGGCAGATGCCAGACCGGTTACCAAGGGCACATATTTCAAGGAATTTGTAGGTCCTAGAAAAAGTAAATAACAATAAATATTAATTTAATAAATTATTTCAAAGATAAATTTTCCTATATACCTCCTGTGTTGAAAAGATAGACTACTGGTGACTGTCAGTGCCCTGTGCGTTACTAGGTCAAAGGGCTAGTCTGCTAACCATACACTTATTCAGCACAAGAATCTTTCAAAAACCATGTTGAGATACTCAATGTTTTTAAAATACTCTTAAGTTTCAATAATTTTAATTTCAAAATAATAAATGGGAAAAAAATCTCAAGGAAAATTTGTTCCTTCACTCAAATGAGCTGCTCTATCATTTCAGCATCTATGTCCAGTAGTGTGTTAGATACTCGGAAAGACTTCCTCCAAAGGAGAAGCAGCATATAACTAATTCCAAAAGGATAAAAAAGGCCAAATATATGAAGTACCAAAGTAATACATACCATACTCAATAAAAAGGAAAAAAGAGAAGAGAGAGAGATGTCAGGAAAAACAGACCCTGAAGAACATGCATAAGCTGAAAAGACACATGCATCTCAGGGTAAGAAAGAGTAACAGAAGGCAACCTCAGGGGAAGCCGCACATCTGTGTGGGCAGTAAAGAGGTAGATGTGACCAGGAAGACAGACGGTCAGAAAAGAGCCAGGGGAAGGGTAAACACCCTTTAACAATGCCATCAGCAGACTGGGTACTAAGGGCTCTGTTTAGTTGCATAACATCATAAAAACAAAGCTTAAGGTGGAATAACTGTTCATAATGCTTAGGAAATCAGAGGCTAAAAAGACGAAATCTATTGAATTCGATGGACTGAAATCTGAGCTTATATAAAACACAAGATAGTCGTAGTTTTTGTTTTTCCGCTAAAGTTCTGTTTCTACTGTCCACAAAACAAAAGATATGCATTCCCAAGATGTGTAAGTCACGAAATGTAGACAGTAATAACATACTTTCAGTCAGACATAGAGTCTGCCAGGACATTTTTAGAAAAGCAGATGCTTAATTCAAGCATAACTGTATAGCATTACCTGCGCAGTTCCTCATGACAAAGGTTCTCAAGCTGATGCAAAGAAAATCTTTAAACGGCTGTGGCTTAGTGAGTCTCACCCACTTCATGTACAGGTGCCTTAGCATCGGGATGCAGGGGATTTCAGGAACATTGACCCCTGAGCACACACACAAAAGAACAAGAACGTGACAAAAACAATCAGCACTCTCTGTACAGCATGTTCAAGAATCCAGTTTTCAATTGATAATCTATCCTTCGAGCTTATCTATGACATAACTAAAGTCTATCAAATTTGGTTTATGTAAACAGGTAGTAAAGACGGAAACTGTATTATAAAGAATGGGACTTAAAATCTATTGCTGTATTTAAAACACACAACTAACACCCATACCTTATAGGATGCAAAGTAAAAGTAAATTTCTGAAAGCACAATTGTGATGATGGAGGTGAGTCACGTAAATACTGTATGGCTGCCAATGGCCACTACTGCCCTATCAGTAAGAAAGACAAATCTCTCAGCTAAAGCTAAGATTTTGTATTATGGTTGGTGACAACACATTCAAAATACACCTTGAAGTCATTTCTACAATATATAAGAATCTTAAGCATTTGTAAATATGTAGAATAAGCTAGCACAGCCTTGAGAACAAAATCTGACAGCTATTTATTTTAATGCCTCAAAATGCTAAGAATATTTTATGCCTCTGATGACTCATATCCACAGAGAACTCAATCTGGAAAAGGGGAAGGGTATGTACTAGGGAGATGTCAGCAGATGTGGAAGAAGAAAAAGACTGCTAACTTGTAAATCCTAAACGTAAGGAGGCAGCTTCAGAAATGTGCTCTAACAATCCAAAACCCTCTGAGAAAAATCTAAGGGTTGAGGGTGACGGCACTTAACAGACAGTAGCTGAAAAAATTAACACAATGCCACTTTATTCTCTAGACTCCTAACAAGAATAGCTAAAGAAAGCAAAGCCACAGAACTTAAAACTGGTTGGTTCTTCGGAAGATAAACCGAAGGACACCCTACTATCACTTACATGGATTATTCCTTAACCCGTCTTCTCCAAACTGTAGTGTACTTCAGTTTTACTATGTAAACACACCATACGGCAACAAACAAGAAATAAAATGGGGATAAAACCAAAGGAAGAAAATCAGACCAAAAAGCAAAGAATTTACAAATTAAACTTAATGTCTACCACGAAGGTGGTACTTCTGGCTGCTATGAGGGTCAAAGGGCAAGGTCAGAAAGATCCAAAGACAGTTATCTGATGCTCAATCCTATTTTTTGCCAAATGTGGCCTATAAACAAAGGATAATGTATATTTGTTCACATTACCACCATATAGTTAGTACAAAGCTATGAGCCATAACTAACTCATTTCAGTGAAACTTAGCAAATACTTATATTTGCAATTAACTGGTGCAGGCACTATAGAAAATATGAAGATATAAAAATCTTCTACCTTAAGGTTACATTAAATTTCAGATATTACAAAAGTAGAACCTCTTACAAACTAAAAATCCAAATGTCCAAATCCTTGCTCAGACTTATTCTACAGTCTTACAGACAAGAGGATCTTTACTGTCCTTCCACAGTCATGCGCATGGAGTTAAGTCCTGTCCCATATTATCCTCAGGTCATCCTATGACTATCTAACCTGTCTTAGAAACTTCTATATCCTTAGAATATCCCCACTATCTGGAGTAATTATTGGAATATAGCATATATTTAATATAAACACTAATAGAAAAAAATAAACTTAAAAGTAAAGCATAAATCTTAAAATATTAATAAAGTATAAAACTGAAAATATTTTGGCTGAGGATATGGCTCAGCCATAAGACAAGAGTACTTGCCTAGCATGCACAAAGACCTACCTGGATTTCATCTTTGTCTGATACCACATAAAACTGAGCATTTAGTGTATTCATAATCCAAGCACTTGGGAAGTAAAGGCACAAGGATAAAAAAATTCAGAGCCATCCTTAGCTATTTAGTGAATTTGAGGCCACCCTGAGCTACGTAACACTCTGCCTCAAAATAAATAAATAAGAAAATTAGTAAATAAATAAAGTGTCAGGCTGTATAATAAGGGTCCCTCAAAAGTGTCTTAGCAGACTAAGACAAAGATGAAAAGTTAAACTTGATAAAATATCTGCCCTTGTTGAAATTACGATGACGTAATTTTAAAGAGCATACACACAAAGTACAATGTAATGATGTAAATAAAAGAATTTCTGGAAAAGACCACTCTATCACCATCTTTTTAGAGAAAAATGATAAGAGGCAGAATGTTCATTTCATTGAAGAACATGGTAATTGTTTTACTTAAAGAGGAAAACTAACAATTACTGAGGGTCTTATATTCTAGACTGAAGTTTAATAGGCACAAGCTATGTCTGCCTGTTTAAATTTAAGTAAATTAATTGGGCCTGGTAGTGTGCACCTGTAATGCCAATACTCAGAAGCTGGGAAAACAAAAATGGGTAGACAACTCATGGTCAGTCTGAGCTACATAGAAGATCCTGACTCGTTTCTTTGTTTAATAAAAAGGAATTTAAATAAATTTTAAAAGTGTAGCTCCTTAGTTTCAGTAGCTAGAATGAGTGCCACACAGCACAGTAAAACACTGCCCATGGCTTACTGTTGAAAAGCACTTGTCTTGCAGGAAAGGCACTTGCCATGCAAGCTTGGTGACCCAAATTCCATCCATGGAGCCCACTTAAAAATGGAAAGGGAAGCTGGGTGGTGGCGGCGGCACACACCTTTAATCCCAACACTCGGGAGTCAGAGGCAGGATTGGTCTCTGTGAGTTTGAGGCCTGCCTGATCTACAAGAGCTAGTTCCAGGACGGGCTCTAAAACTAGAGAAACCCAGTCTCAAAAAAAAAAGGAAAGAGAGAACTATATACACTTGTCCTTTAACCTCCACATGCACACCGTGGCATACACCACACACATCATACATGTTAACACAGCAAAATAAATAAAATTCCTCCTCTCCAAAAGTTGTATAAGAGATCCCACCTCTAGGTGGGCAAAATCAGAGTAAGGGCAGGATTCTACTTCAATGGAAAAACACAAAAAGATAAAACCTTCACAACTGTCTTCAACATGGCAATAGACTGCTTGAAAAGCAACATTAACATTTTCCCTTGAAAGAGATCTTTAACTAATGGAAATTCTGAGCTTTCAAACAAATCTCACAAGCACTTCTTTTTCTACAGCCAATCAATACACAATCTTTAAAATGTCATAACTGTTTCAGTGACTACTCACTTACATGGTGTTATAAAGCATGACAAGTGAACCGGAAAGCAGGTACTCACCAACTAAATGCAAAGTTTGGATTTTGGCTCCTACGGGGATTTTCAGTTTATTTTCAGGAGGAATTGGAAATGCTCCGTTACGATTACGAAATTTCCCCAAAATATGAACATGTGGCATATATGTCCAAATGGATTCTACCAACTCCAAATGAGATGTTTCTACACCCTAGAAAATAGCACCATGGCAAGCATAAGGAAGGCTTTCATTTTACATCCAAAGCGTCTCTTTCTGTACAAGATGCTGAATATGCAATGCAACTTAAGACAAAGTCTGTTAAGCATGCAGTCTGCATGTGAGTGGACAGGTTCCACAGTCCTCTGAGCCACCGTTTCATCAACCAGCCAGTTAAAATGTTCCACCAGGTACACTTACCACCAAGTTTGGGCATGCTTGCAAAGCTTCTAGGACTCCTGGAATGCTGAAAGCCTCATGGCCCCTCACTCTTCGCCTCTCAAGGTATCTAGGGTGAAGGCCATACAGCTGTTCAACATCTGGCATCTTCTTCAAAAGAATGAGGAAACTGGAATCTGTGAAGCCTGAGAAGGTCAGAGGCATTTAGAACAGGAACATCATTCATCCATAAATGTTTACTTGTAATATCCAACAAGCATTCAAACAGAAAAGGGTCCTTTGAAAGTTATATAAAGCTAATGCTACAGCTGAGTAAACTTTACAACAGAAGATGATATGTACGCTAGTCTCATTACACAGAAAATGAGTCACGCATACGACTTGCTCAAGAATCCACTGCATGTTTAGCATACTTTACAACTAAGGTTTTTCATCTACTGTGTCCTAACAACACATACTTAACCTAGATATCGTGGACTTCTGGATGGGAGGATGGTAAGGGACTACTCATCACATTACCACCCAGTCCCTTCACCTCCTCCATAGCTGCTATTCTAGAAAACCTCCAGGGTTCTGCAGAACACTAAAAGTAAAAATAGGATACAATCCTCACCTTTAAGAAATTCAACGTTTCATCTAAATGCCATCCCAAACTGAGTCCATCCTATTTTAACCATTTCCTGGCAATTGCTCTCTTAAATGTTTAACTGTTACTCCCCATTACTTCTGACAGTTCAAAAACAAAACAAAACAAACAAACAAAACCCAAAAGACAGAAGGAAGCTGGCTAAGAAAACAAGAACAATTGAATGTGGGGAGATGCTGAGATGGTGAGAAACTATGTATCTGGGAGTCCAAGTGTGCTCTGTAGCAGGAATTGACAAGATGCAAACTTTCACAGCAGGAGCTACAGGCTGAATATACACAAGTCACAGGCAGGACATACACAGTCTGCTAGCTGATAACAAAATAATAACTTTCCAACTAAACCAAAGTACTGAAGTTATCTGTTATACTTGTACAGGTCTAATCCAGAGTAGCTAACTACAGAATCACAAAGGTAAATAGTGAGCCAGGCATGGTGATGCAGCCTATAACCCCAGTAACGGGAGGTAAAGACAGGAAGGGCCAAAAATTCAACGTCAACCTCAGTCCACTTCCATAGTAAGTTTAAAACCAGCCTGGCCTACAAGCAAGTTGGCCAACAAAAACATTCAAAACAAAAAAACTATTCAAAAACAAAGTGAATAGTAAGTGACCATTATTCTCTTGTAGTGCTTACTGGCTGAACCATTAAAAATTAACTATTTTATATGTTTCTCATTTCTAACAACATAATAGATAAGGTAGATTAGCACCTCATATACAAACGAAAAAAGTGAAGAACCAATCAGCAATGCTAGAATTCAAAACCTAATGTGAGCACCATGAACGTCAGCTTCTTTTTACACAGACTATAACCATCATAAATAGGAAAAGTTAATTGAGATAGGATGTGACTCCAAAGAGATCATGGGTATGAGTCATTAGGTACATCTATCAAGATTTAGGGCTTTGGTTGGATATGGTGGCACATGCTTTTAATCTCAACACCTGGAGCAGATATAGCTGAATCTCTGAATTTAAGGTCAGCCGTCTATATAGTGAGTTCCACAGCCAAGACTACACAGTGAGACCTGGTCTTAAAAAAATGATTCAGGGCTTAAACTCCAGAGAATAGGCCAGTGGATCATTACACACATTTAATGTACTCTTCATCTAGGCTACAGTCTGTAATCTTCCATTTTCTTAAATTCACTGGAGAAATGAAAAGTTTTGGGCTCTCCGGTATTTATTGCAGTCTGAAAATTGGCCGTGTGCACACAGATTCTTCCCTAATGTGGTAAGTGCCACGGTGTTAATGCTAAGCTTGGTGCACACAAGAGCTATGCTATCTTCCAGAATCCTGCTTTCAGGCCCTGGTAAAGCAAATTTAACACAGCATGACGTCACTATTCTCATGCTGCCTTGACTGATTTCTTGCCCACTACAAACCATAACTGTCTAGAATTAGATGAACACTTTCCCTTCATACTGCTTCCTAAGTAACTATGACAACTGTTTGTTTCCTTGAAGTTAAGTGCTAGCCTGGCATTGCAATGGTCTTTTCAAGACTGTATATGCTGCTAACTGCTGTGTATGAACGGCAAGAGTTCTGCGGGAATCCTGAAAGGACAGCACCACAAGCTGCACACTACTGCACTCTAGAGGTAGTCTGTTCTGTCTGTCCAGGAGAGTGCAACAAGGCAGCTCTTCAGCCTTCCACCTCTGTGCTTCTGGTAAGGACTTTGCTGATGTTTTGATGCTGTTAAGGAGTTTGTCTGCCTCAGCTTCAATCCATGTTTAAAGTCTTACATTCTGAATATTTTTTAAAAGCATGATTTTAAAAGACTCTAATTAAAAGCAACAGCAGAGCACAGTAATTAACAGACTACTGTTAAAAGAAAGGCAGTCCTTTTTATTGTTATTTTAACAAGGATACAAACTAAGGGCTTCTTTTGCTTCATACACGTGTATCATGGATTTCCCCACCATCTTTTGTTCCCCTTTCTCCTGCTAGACCCACTTTCTCCCTCCCCTCCAAATAGTCCCTCCTGTTTTCAATTTGTCATAAATTGGTCACCAAAATAAACAAACAAACAAGCAAACAAACACTTTTTAAAAAGGTGTCACACTCTGCGGAGCCATTTTTATTGGTTCTGACAGAGTACAAATGTACCTTAAAGCTCTGTCTACTTACCACTCGGCATATATTCCCACCACCGGCCTGCACAGAGATCTACCACTCTGACAACTCTCAAATACAGAGTAACTGCTTCCTTTAGCTTCCGAGAGAGACATTCCATGCACATGATATCCTGCAGGGGGAGGTACCTTTGTAAAGGAAAAAAATATTAATCAAGGATACATGCAGTTCCCCTCCCTCTACCATGCCCCTACCCTTTAAATGATGTAAGGTCTTAGGAACATCAGCAGCACCTTAAGGTGTAAGGTCATTCAGCTTATTGTTTTTAGATTATTTTATGTGTATAAATGTTTTGCCTGCATGTATATATGTACACAGTATGCACCCTGGTGAACTTGGAGGTCAGAAGAGGGTGTTGGATCCTTTGAGACTAGAATTAAAGATGGTTGTGAGGTATCATGTAGATGCTAGGAATCAAATCTGTACCCTCAGCAAGAGCAACAAGAGCTCTTAACCACTGACTGAACCAACTCTCCAGCCCTCCTCTGGCTTTTGAGTAAATACAGGTAAGTCAGCAAATACTCAAGTACCAAATAGAGTGCTGAGCTCTTTCCATGTGATAGCTGATAAAACCTGCTATGCTTCCCATAAGTTTTCATGGACAAAAATACATTTAAAAATAAGCATACCAAAAAGCAAAAATGACGCAAAGAAGATAACAAAAAACTTCAGCACATTTTTAGGTACACTGACAAGAGAAGGAAGATGGCAGCGAAAGAGCAGAGATTGGAACACAGCTGACATGTGTCAGTGTCACAGCACGGCCCCCGCTGTTCCCTCTCAACTATCACTGCTCCCTGAAACGCCTTTGTTTCTCCACCAACAAGCACGTAAGCACTAGGTTACAGCAGTGTGGCTCAAGTCTTCCCTGTGATGCCCTCTCTCTTCCCAATCTTCTCATCTCCTTCCTGAAAGTCACAACTAACCTGTTTCTAGCTTGTTTCTAGTAACATCAACATGTACCTTTAAATAGGACACCTCATCTTTGTCTCTTCAGAGTCCTCCACACTCACCTAACTGTCGAGTGGAAGCCATGTTTTACTCAGTGGGGACTGGGTCACAACAAAAAAGGTATGCAACCGGCTGCTCCTTTTTGCCACACAACCTTTGCCCAGTTTCTTTTTTCTCCTCTGTGTCATCCTGTCCCTGGTCCTCTAGCTAACAGCTACTGTGGCAAGGAGGCACCAGCTGCAGGGCTGCTTTCTGCTGCCACCAGTCTCCTAGATCAATCTTCAACACACTTGACTGTTCCTTTAACTCTACCCATGTGACAAGCTCCATAACTAAATTATCCTCAAAGTCCATGGTCTGCTAGAATCCTCACTCAGCAGGTAGGTGCTCTTATTATGCCATTTTAAAAGCAGAGGAACTGCCTCAGAAAAGCTAAGCCTAAAAAGTTCCTACAGCTGGCTAAGTGGGAAGAGCAACAATGACAATCATTGCAGCTGATTCTAATCCCTAAGAAGCATGCTAATTCTAAGAGAAAGGTCTATGCGTGGATGCTCAGTATTTTTCTACTGCATTGTTTTATTACCACTGGCCCTTCTTCAAAGCTATTTAAATAAAAAGATTAAAGTCAAATTAAATTTTCACCAAAAAACATTATTGCTAGCCATAACCTAACTAGCTCTCTAGAACTTAAACAATTTTCAGAAAATACAAGACTACACATTATGTATGCAATGGAAAAAAACACTGCTTGCTTTTTAAATCAAGTTTTCTATCATATATATATCATATATATATATATATGATATATATATATTTCCCCCCCAGCAGGGTTTCTCTGTGTAACAGTCCTGGCTGTTCTAAATCTCACTGAGATCCGCCTGCATCTGCGCCTCCCAAATGCTGGGATTAAAGGCATGCACCACCACCGCCCAGCTTTCCAATATTTTTACTGTTATCCAAAAATATTTGCCCGAGTTAGTTTTAAAAAAATAAATCAAGATTGTTTTATATCAAACTTTTCCTAGGAAGAAATGTATGTTTTTCTATAGTAGATGTGATTAAAATCTAGAGTTGAAAGGACACAAAGAAAGTGGGGTGGGGAGAGGCAGGGGATGGGTGCACACCAATAATATTTTATTTGAAAAATAGCATGAGACCTAATTCTTCCTAAGTTAATAAAAAACATTATAAAAGTATGTAAGTGCATTTTGAGTCAACAAAGAAAAGATTTATTTTAAGGGAAACCAACTTTTTTGTCTCAAAAACATGTTAAGTAATCATTACACCGTCACAACAGGAGTCCTCTGATAAACATTTTAGGAGCCTACAAATAAAACTTGAAAAGAAAAAGTGAAAAGAAATAAAACATTTTCCTTCTTGCTTTAATTAATGGTTATAATAACAAAGTTAAGTAAAAAATAGTAATTTTAAAATTGTTCAGAGGCTGGGAAATGGCTCAACAGTTAAGAGCACTTGCTGTTTTTACAAGACTCGGGTTTGATGCCCTCCCAATAGCACACATCATCTGCAACTCCAGACTTAGGGGATCCAACACCCTCTTCGGACTTCATGGTCACCAGGCACACACGTGGTACACAGACATACATGCCACACGGCGCACAGACAAACATGTCAGCAAAACACCAATGCATATAGAGTAAAATAAATAAATCTAAAGGAAAAACAAAAGCTTTATAAAACAAGTTTGCTCTTAGCTTTACATTTCAGGTACATGAAAGTGAACCAAATAAAGTCTCACCTAAAAATATGACAAAGCACTTCATGTGACAGCTGATTCATGTAGTCCTTCGTTTCCTCTGCTATTGTTTCCTCTGGGATCTCATCGTCCATCAGACACATTTTCACACTTTTCTTTCGTGGCCCCATTGTTGAGCTGCTGTTAGTGCCAAAGAACAAATCTGGCCTCTGATTTTAGTTCAAAACACCTGCAAGAAAAACAGGCGAGGAGTCTAAAAGCAGCACACCAAACTTAAACCCCAGACTGTCCCTATTACAAGTGAGTTACAATAATGTTCATTTGGAATTGCCGACGGCCAAAAGCCTAAAATACTGATGTTATTACAACAGTACACCATATTCACACTTAGAAATTAGTCATTTGTCCTATTCTCAAGACAGAGTACCTTTTCCTGGAGAACAGTTGACATTATAAACATATTTAGCATGAACAAAACCCCAAGAATTAAGTCCCATTTTTTTCATTTGTATTCTGGAGCTTCCTACCCAGCTGGTTCTCTGTTTCTCCAGGCATCAATTTCTTCACTATGCAAAGCAAGATAATTAAACTAGGTAGCAAAACTGCTTCTGGCTGAGAGCTTATGATTCTAAACATGCAACCAAAATTAGTTTGTAATTTGTCTGAACTCAGAGGAGTGAACCTCTCAGCTATTAACTGAAGTTGCCCCCTCATCTGCGTGCCACTGGTATCAAGGACTCCAGTGTTTCATAGAAGCTACCCCAACACAGCAGAGACTCTCAGCTGTGATCTGTCACAAAGGATTATTTCCAAGATAGGAATCAACCTTTTAAATTCTTCATTCTCCTACCTACAAATTGAGGGAATGAAACCATACTCTCTGTGAACAGAGTAAAATCAAACTATAGACACTCTCCTTAAAAACCATACAAAGCTTACAATTCTGGAGGGAAAATTCACTTTTATAAAGTATATACACTTTGCTTTTAAAATAAAGCCTTAGTAAGGGAAGAGGAAAAGGGAAGGAAAATGACAAGCAGCAACATATTTTGTTTTGTTCTGTTTATTGGTATGTGGGAGTAACACCCAGATTGTCAGACAGTCTGGGAATAACTGTGAACGATGGTGGTCCAGATATAGAATAGTTATGAAATATAGATCTCTTCAGTAGTAATGGGGCTCTGTAGACAGAGTTGAGAAGTCAAATGAGATTTGAGTATTCCTCAATTCAGATGTGCCTTCACATACTTTCAGTGCCTGCAGTAAGCCTAGCAGCACCTAGAGTGAACAAAAGACCTTGGGGAAGCCAGTGAGGAGATAAGGAACCCTGCAAAGGAGCTTAGACCTTCAAGCCTAGATAAGCTGTGTAAAGAAAGCAAACTCAGTTTCAAAGTAGCACGGGTAACACACCAGCCTCATTCACTGCTGGTTCTTTGAAGGACAGGACAATTAAAATGATACCTAAGGGGTGATCTGAAAATAGGGCAAAAAGGGAGTAAGGGAGTTAAAAAAAAAAGTATTCTAGGAGATCCCAGTAGCATGCAACTGCATGTCCTCAAATGGCTCCCAGGGAGTTGGACCTCACTGGGGCAGAATGAAATGCTAAGAGTTAGATGGGCTGGGATATCAGATAGAGAAACTACAGCACCCCAGTCAGTGTGTTTACCCAGTTAGACAGGGAGGCGGGGCTTATGGTATACAAGTACACTAAGGGAAGAGATTTAACTAATCTCAATAGGCACAAAGTCACTGTAGAGGAATGGTTTTCAGGCTGTATACATCCCGGGGGTGGGGGTGGGGTCTATGGTGGGCATTTTTTGCATACACTATCAGCATCCATGTGTGGACCAAAAGGGAAGGTGTTGCCATCTCCCTCTGGGTCTGACGCTAGGGTCTTCATGAGAGGGCACCATGTTAACAACATACACTCATTCAGGACTTTACATTCTCAGAGTTCCCTCCCCTCCCCAGATGTGCTAAACTCTGGAGGGAATCTGTTAAAACAGATTCTGTTAAAACAGAACTAAAAACAAAACCAATGACGTTAGGATAAAGAAGGTGAAATGGAAGATGAGGCTGAACTATTAGCAGAATTCTTAATCCTAAACGTGATGAAAAGCCAGTAAAGAACCATCAAAGTGAGCATGCACTATACCTAGGGAGCTTGGGCACCTCAAAGTAGGACACAGCTGAAATATGTGTAGTTCCCAGGGAGCCTCTGCTTCAGCAATAAATGAGAGCAAACCATGTTTGCTTGTCTGAGTTCTGATCTCTTCTTCCCTCACTGAAAAAGGTTCTTGTTGGTATCAGCATGCTTGCTACTGCTTGTGTTCCATTAACCATAAGCATACTCCCTGATCGGTTGCTTCTCCCCAGTCACAACCCAGCTACTTATGTAACTGTGGGTTCTTATCAAAAGGACCTAAAGAATTCTGCAACCAGTAGGTTGCTAGAGTAGACAAAGCTAGAGTACAGTGAGTTTGTGACATTGACGTTGGCTTCTTGGTGGCTGATTTATATTATCCACCTTATTATGGCTTTCAGACCTCTGGTGACAGAACCTATGAAAGTGTTTAAAATTATACAAACCAGTTTCTGATTATATCACACCCACATTTTCCTGCTCATTGTCCCTTCTCACCAACTGAAACTCCCCATGTTCCAGTAACTCCTGAACCTGCTTCTTCCTCATCCTTGGGTTCTGAAGTGATCCTCTTCTCTGTGACCACTCTTTGGTTCTCTCTGCCAGTTCCCCTGGAAGCCAGCTTCTCACTGACAACTGTGCTCATTCCTAAGGTTTCACTACTACAAATGCAAACACAACATGTAACATATTGTCCTCTATAATGGGTCACTAAATTCCTAAATTATAAACCTTGACCGTTGTAAACACATCCAGATATCTTCATGTTCCATGACTACTCAACAAGCTATCACCTATTTTCCCACAATATTGTTCTTATATGCATTCTCACTGGCTTCTGGGACTCCATCAACCCTCATCTATGCTATTGTGGCTCATGGCTTTCTATGAGGGACACAGCACTGCACTGTCAAAGCCTACAGCAAAAGCCAACCATCGCTCAGGCATTCAGAAGGCAATTCGTTGACTAAATGCTTACCATACCACATTTTACACTGCAGCTACGGCTATCTTTTCAACACATTCCTCTGATTTCTACTATGTTAAAAAAAAAAAAGTATTATCAAAACAAGGTGTAGACTAAGTCTCAAGTACGATTTTCTCTAGATAAGAGTAAATGACACATACACCTGGTTGTGACAAAATATTAGCAGTGGTTACTTCTAGGAAATGAGATCTAATCTGAACATAATAAAGAAACTTACTTTTTATATCATATTCACCTCAATCATTTGAGATTTTCAGATTGACCTGCATATGGGATTTCATTAAAAATTAAAAAAGGAAAGAAAATCAAAGTCCAAGCAACCCTGGCTCTTGAAGAATAAGATCTTTCTAATCCAGCTGCAGGTCTTTTCTGATCTCACCTGTGACTCCCTGGTCCACTCCAGCAGGGCCAGCACCCATCCATTCATCTCTGTAAACATGGATCTTTCTTTACATGCCATCAATTCTGGCTGCTATAGTCATAATCCTTTAGTCTCTCCCACCCCCTAATTCCCCTTCTCCCTAGTCTAGAAAACCATTAATTAGCCTCCAACATCCAATTTAAATTTTAAGTGCTTTATGAAAACTTCTTTCATCCGTACTTTATGGAACATAACATAAAATTCTACGGCAATTGTGTAATGGTCTAATGATCACTTCTGTGGGGGAGGCAGGAAAGGGTTTCAATCTCACCTCCAGGTAACAAGTCTTCACTCATAATAAATCCATTATTCCATATGCATCCACTAATCATTTCACACTCCTACGAGCAGTTTGCTGCTACAACATCCAATAATCTCAGCAGTAAATACTATCAGTGTTTAGCCCGATAAAAACACACATGGAACACCTACCTCCAGCATGCAAAAGCTCTAAAACACAGTTAACTTGTAGAGCCCAATTTACCCGGGGCTGCCCAGATGTTCAGAACAATCTTCCAGGTCCTGAAGACATGCTTCAGGCTTAAGAGTTTTGACAGCCCTTCAGATGACACACTCCTGGCGTTTCCTGAGCCCTTCTTCCTTTCCCCCACTGAGGCCACTTGCTCTTAAAAGCACCTTCCTTTTATGACTGTATCTCTAACTATGTATTATTATTTTGCAGTGCTCTTCCTAAGACGTATTTAGTAACCCTCAGTGCCCCATTTATTTGTCCTATGTATGCTTAAAATTCTAAATTAATTAGCATTAACATCATTAAGCTTACAAAATTTGTTTAGAACTCAAAACTACAGAGATAAATCACATAGAAGACAGTTCAAGAAACCTATGAAGTCTATTTAGCCTATAATCTTTATCTAAAACCAAAAACCAATGACAAAAAAAAATTCAAATGACCAGGACTGCCAGGGCATTCAGAGCTCTATTAGGCCTGTAATTAAACATGTGCTCTCCTACCATACTTGTCAGGTAAGGAAGGCGTAAGCCTTCAGTGAAGGGGGGGATGTGAAATGGCACCAGGATAAGGGGCAGATCTTTTCATCAGGAGGTTGACAAGCGGAGGGCCTACAGACAAGGGGAAGCCCTCTCCAACACAAGTAGACCTATGGAAATATGTGTGAGAAAATCTCCCTCACTCAAGGACTCTGCTGATTTCCTTAGCCCAGTGCACACTGACAAAAGACAACAGAATTGTTCAACTCCACTGGGCATCATCTCATTTACATCAAATACCAAGCTGAGCTATGCTGAGCATCTCCTGCATGTGAAGCAAACTCCCAGGAAGGAGGCATCTCTCTAGGAAGGAGAACATCATGCTTTTCCTTTGTCGTGAGAGGGATTAAAGAGCAAGTAAAAATGGAAGGAAACCGCCACAGCTAGCCTTTATTTCCCTTTCTTCCCACCTTATACACCCCATACCACCAAGCACTCTGTTTCCCTGGAGAAATGCCAAGAAGGATTAAGGAGTAGCAAGTTAAAGGAGAGGGTCCAGTTATCAGCAGCAGCAGAGATGAGGTGGACCTGGCTGAGTCGTGAGAGTGACTGAGGGGCAGGCGACAATCAACAATGCAAACGGAAATATGTGAAGATGGTATTTTAAAACACCAAGCATTATTTCTAAGGTTAACAGCTTTTGGAGACTCTGAACCTGTAGGAAATGTTACTCTGACAGGAATGATAATGAATCCCTGAATATTACATGCTGTAAGGGCCCTCAGAGACCACACAATGACACCACTGACAGTTTGTGGGTTATAAACTCGTCTGAGAATACCACAGTGGCGCTTCTCTCCTACTCCCATGCCAAGGGAATTACAAATAAAATCTCAGAGGCTCTTTCAGATGAACAAAGAGCCAGAGAGGGTAAATCGGGAAGCCACCTGCCTTGGGTCAAATAGGAAGTGTCAGAGCTCGGAAGACTCTGACTCCTGGCCTACATAACATACCTGAGGACTGTCAGTCCTCAGCCACCACAGCTGTCTCCGCATTCCAGAGCTATTCCCTGATGCCTAGAGATGGGCTTCAGGATGCTATTAGAATCCTAACCATACCCTTCCTCACAAAGCTAGGCTTCCACACAGTAGCCCATAGCGTAGCCACCTGGGCGGCCCATTATGCCGCCACAGAAGCCTGTTTAGCAGAGCTTAAGCACTGCAAGCTTCAAATTTGTCCGGGCACCCCCAAGCACTCTTAAGCCTGAGTTCTTTGCCAGTGCCCTTGAAACTAGGGCTTTCTAAAATACACTTTCTTTAAAGTCCCTCTTCATCTTCAGCCATGTCCTCAGCTAAAAGGACACTATAATAAGCTGACAGATTCATTTGGGTTACTCCCCAAATTGTGCCTGTCTCAAGCTTTAATGCTCCAACATTCCCTTGCCTGGAATTAAGTTCATTTAATTGCATATTTCCAACAAAGATTTTACTGAAAACTACAGTGCATACTTCTGAAATCAGCTGTGCCTACAAACAGCTTACCTCCTGGAGTCCTTAAACCCCTTTCAACCGACAGCCAGAGCTATCCTGTCAGCATCTCTAGCAGGGCCTACTAATTACACGGGAGTAATTACTCCTTTCCTCATCTCACACAGGCACTCTGGAACACACATTCGTTTCATACGGCTACTTCACAGAGAAGAGCTAAACTAACTTCTCATGAAACTAGCCGACAATGCAGGATCTAGTAAAAACTTTCCCCCCACAATTCTGAAGCAACATCTCCATCTGTATCCAATCAATGGCAATCCCCTTGAAAAGACTCCTTTCTCCTGATTCCTAGCATCTCCTCATCCCTCCATCCTCTCATTCATTTATTTACTGTTTGGTAACTAAAGGTGGCAGCAAAGCCTTCCCACGCGGTTTAGCCTTAGAGATAATTCTCACTTCAGTCATTCTCATTTACTAAGAGCAAATGACAGCTCATCGCCCTAAAAAACAAATATAAACACAGAACAAAGATTTCTTTCAAACATCCCAATGGTTTTACAATGCCAATGTCTTTCCTGCCTGTGAGGTTTCTAATGCCTCTTTATTTTCTGTTGGCTTCAATTTATGTCACAGTAACCTTGCAAATCAGCTAATTAATATTCACAGGACATTTTATGTATCTACTATCTAGGATATACGCTCTGCCTCAAAAGGGTCATTCAGCCATCACACTTCTGATTTAAAGGGGGAATGGGAACCACACCTATACTAATGAAAAGAGCAAGGAATCTAGTTCAACCCTTTATTTTACAAATAATGAAAATGGGTACCAGAATGACATAGTGCCTGCCACTGAGGCAGAACATACCATTTCTGAAGGAAGGATCTAGGCCTTCAATTCCAACTCAAGACCAATTTTTGTATCACCTAACTTTAGTGAAAACTAGTTTCCCCTTTCTCTTCTATTATATCCTTTCGTCTAAAGATAAAATGTGTACTTCAGGCACACAACCATTTAAACACACAGTGTTGTCTGAATTCCGTCTCTGGGGAGACACACCATCTCCCTTCTGAGGCCCCAACAACAAACCAAGGTACAATTCCACCAAAGTTTACCCTGGGGAACTAATGTGTTTACTAGCTAGGCTTACTACAGAGCATGACTGAGGGGCTACTTACAGGAGCCTGGTGTAGTCAAAAGCAGCAAGACTGTCAAGGCTCCACCTGGTATGGATGACAGCTTCCTCAGAGTTGTACCCACAGAGTCAACCTTTCCAGACTAAATACTTTAGTGCCTCCCTACCAAGAGGCCATGTGCAACTGGGGCAGAATTACACACAAAAGGCCAGGTGGTTCAAGGAGTCCTGAATCTCGGATGAGGGCCAATGACCCATCCCCCATCATCTTCTATGAAGGAATGTCAACAAACAGTAGGCCCAACTGCAGGGTCTTTTGCAGGAAGTCACAGATGCTCTGACAAGGGCTGAAGGCTGCTAAGCTTGGAGGATGGCACTCACTCTACAACACATATGTTCTACAACACATATGTTCTACAACACACGTTCTACAACAGCCTTCTCCCAAACCCAATACAACTGCAACATCACAAATTCTGACGAGAAGGATGGAGTCTTTCCAGACATCTAAAAATGGAATTCTCAAATAAACGTTAAAATCACAAGAATAGATAGTCCTCAGTCTGTACTACATGGTATGTGCTTTCCATGTTCCAATCTCTCCACCTCCAGAAAAATCTTAGCTTTGCAGAAATCTTCTTTTATCTCCCATTTGTGACGGGCTTGGGGGTGGGAAAGGAGATTAAGCCAGTTGTTCTGACAGATGAGAAACTCCAGGTTCAAAACAATGAAGGGATCTGCTCAACAAAAAGAAAGAAAAAAGAAAAGAAAAAGAAAAGAAAGCACCAAGTAACCAGCAACACTGGGACAGAAATTAGGTCTCCCATTTTTTCCAAGATGAATAAACCGCATCATACTAAAGCTACTTCCTCAGCAGGATGAGGGCAGGCTTTCCTCAATTTACTGGCCTAAACGACTCAACATTAACATCGTTGAGTTTGTGACGCTCAGGGTATGTGTTGGGGGCGGGGCCCAAAGTCCGGGCAAACCTCCCACTTCTTGATGAAACCGAGACCCAGGGAAGGCTCTGTATGGCGGAATAGAAGGTTGGATGCCTTACAAGTAAGGCCCACAAGGCCAGAACCACATATTCAGACACTCCTTTCTCGGTCGCTCTAGGCCCCCAGGAGTTCCAGAGCCCGAGAGTGAGGGTCTGGGCGGTGGGAGCCCCGGACCCCTCCACTTGCCCACAACCGCGCACCTCCACCTTCGCGACAGCCTCCCAGGCCGCGGGGCTCACTTACGCCGGCCCTCCGTCTGTTTTTGTGGTTGAGAGGGACCGAGAAACGCGACAGACTCTTCCTGCCGCCCCCACCTCTGCGGCGCTTCCGCTTCCGCCGGCTCAAGAGCCTTCGGAAATAGTGTCACCGGAGGTTGGGCGTGGGCGGGCCCCCGCTGTGTCCATATTGAGTGTGGCTAGGTCCCGGGGAGGCAGCCATGTTCAACGTGGCATTTCCTGAAGTGTTCTAACCGGCCCTTCTTCCGGTGACGTAGAAGTTCCCCGCCGGAAATACCGGGAATCTTTTGACGTCCTTTTTGTGGCGCTGATAGTGTGTGGTCCTGGTTATGCTTTCTCTCTTCTCATCATTATCATTTGCAAAATTAATAAGTTCACTAAAGATATTATCCGCCAGATTTTTTTAACTAAAAATAGGACCTTGTTTTCGAGGGATGTGGCTAAGTGGAAGGGCGCAAAGTTACTATTAAATTATTACGTCATTTCGAGCATTTCCTTTGTATGTGGTTTACAATCTTTTGAACGTCGAAGTTTTCATATCAGTGTTTCATTAATAAATGAGACACTAGGCCTTTGAATTATGAGAAATGAGCTTGATCAGTTTCGTTTTGTTTATAGCTAAATTGTCTTCAGCGAGGATAGCTGTGACAATGTCACAAAACTGGGCTGAAATTGGTTTTTAACGTACAGCTCCCTTGTCAATGCGCTTACAGCCCTGTAACTAACGTGATTGACACCTAGTTGTCAGTAAGCACCCAATTGGGACAGAGTTCGTGAACACAGGAACATTTTAAGACAATTTGTTAAGAAACGGAGTTGTGGAGGGGAAAAGGGGACGGTAACTGTGCTGTTACAGAATTAAATATGGCATATGGGAAACCGTGCACCATATTGTAATTTTTAATTTATACCAGACTTAGTAGATCTTCCCTTTCCCTTGCTAAGGATTAACACCCTAAACTGTATCTTCTTTCACACTCACGGCTCCAATTATCAACCATTTATCCCAATTAGGAGCTCTTGTGAAAAAAACAAAACTTCATGTATGTTCATGGTAACTTTCATACTGCACGTTTCCTGTAAGTGAAGAAATATGTATACTCATGTTGCTTATTTCTTTTCAATTTATTTGGACTTCAGTAAATAAAAGCTCCCCCTGCCCCCATTTCCCAGGTTCTGAATAATAAATAGGAATGAGATAAAGATATAAGACAGCTCTAAGTGTGAGTATAGCTTCTCAAAGTAGCGTGGCCTTTACAAATGGGAATTTTTTGCATCATAAAATGGGCCACAGTCTTTTTCTTTGGTATATAATTTTGCTGTTAGAAGATGGAGAATGGAGAAGCAAAGTCAGAGAAGATGAGAGTCGGGCATTATTTCATAACTTACATATTTGTGTATATATATACACATATATTTGTGTTTTTATATAGTTTTAATCTCTAAAATTTATTTTTTAGTATCTCCTTTACACTTGTAGCTTTTAGAGCTATTATGATGAATTAGTAATTATATAATTTCTTTAAATTATTTTACATTCCAGTTAAAGGAGGCTGCATGTTTGTCAGTGAAAAATAATACTGCCTAGGACTTTTAAGTGTACAAAGAAACCAATTTGGAGGCAGTAAATATTTTCCATTGAGAGGATTCTTTTTTAACTATATTTTTCTATTTTTAAAAAATTGTAAGTTGAATTAGTTCACTAATCAAACTCACAATCAACCCAAACATGTCCCCATTCCTTAGGTTAGACAAGGGAGAAGAGTTCAGGGGAACTGGAAAAAAAGAAGAAGAGGAGGGAGATGAGAAGGAGGAGACTATTATCCAGTTTCACAAATTAACATTCAAAATACCTTCAGAGATCTGAAAGAAAACAAACCAAAAACTGAGTGTTGAGTCAAAATTCTTTCAAAGCAGACTACAGACCTTAAACCAAATACTTTTGGCACAAACAAAAAGGTATTTATCAAACAAGTTCTTTAAATAACCAGCTCAGAATAATTCTGGGGCCAAATATGAGTGGCTATGGTTGGCCCAGAGAACGTAGAATTTGGTTGCCACAAATGCTCTCATTTCGTGAACTTTTTTTATGGTAACAGGAAAAAGAAAAGTCATAACTCAAGGCACCTTTCAAATACATTGGTGGGTACACCAAGGTGGCCGGCTAAGCAAGACAGGAGAGACTCTGCTGTAGATCTTCAATGGTATTGTACACTTTCAGTCCTTTGATTGGTGGAAAGCTAGGGTTTTGTTAATATGTTCCAAAAGTTTTTTTGCCCGTTAGGCTGTTAGGTCTGACACAGAAGGGAGCAAGAAATACCTATCTAGTAGCACAAAGATAGCCAGGGGGTAAACTGTAACTAGGGTTAAGGTCTGCAACATTCCAGCTTCTGCACATCACTTCAGTTCAAATCTGTCCATCAGCCTTTGCAGACATAGCTTGCTCCCAGGAACTCTTGTTTCCAGAGTCAATGGAGAGGCAGAAAGGATTACAAGAAAAGCATGTGGAAGCTATATCCTCTGGTCTAGTGTTGGACTGTACTTACCCCTCCTAGCCAAACAGATGCCACCCTCATAAGACCAGCCTGCAAACAGTCATCACACGCAGGCTTCTTTACTGCTGATTGTCCTTTATGGTGAAGGGTGTGGGAAAGGACGTTGAACCCTCACCTGGCTATCCAGACACTCCTTTCAGCCATTCTTTTGCTTGGCCACAGGGGTCTTAGAGTTGCTAGAGTATGTAGGCTAGGGAAAGAGGGCTTTATGTATCCATGGAGGAGTGATCATCTGTTCTGAATGCTGACTTTCATTGCTTGAAGGTCACTCATGCTTCTGCCCATATTCCCTGACCCATGGTGAGTATCTAAGCCTAATAAACTCATTGGGTCCCCAGGGTGACCTATGGTGCACTCAAATTTTGTTTTGCCATTTCTTATGATGAGCATGGGGAGGTAGCATAAGAGAAAGAAAGTGTGATTAGCTAAATAACCCTTCCTGGGATCCCAAACTTGGAACCCATGGGAAGACCAAGGCTGGAAGAAGGAAAGATCAGGAGGTTCAAATGATAGAAAGCAATCCTCAGACCTTAAGTTTAATTTAAAAAAGGAGGGAACACCCATGGTACAGAATGCAGATGGAGACCTTAATAATGGCCCAGTACAGAAAACTATGTTGGTAAGACAGTGCTCTGCCTTTGAATTGTGCTTTTGAGTAGGAAAACACTTAAATAAGAAATGCAACAGCGAGCCGAGCAGTAGTGGCACACACCTTTAATCCCAGCACTCAGGAGGCAGAGGCA
>LOJH01001383.1:26901-39813 GCA_001685095.1 Ellobius talpinus
TCTCTGTGAGTTCGAGACCAGCCTGGTCTACAAGAGCTAGTTCCAGGGCAGACTTCAAAGCTACAGAGAAGCCTTGTCTCGAAAAACAAAACAAAAAAGAAAAAGAAAGAAAGAAAGAAAGAAATGCAACAGCTTCTCACAGCTTGACTTATGAGGCTATATAGCACGTAAAGGCAGCTGAGTTCAGTCTGAGTACTGTGGAAGCAGAGAAACTAAATACCCCAAACCCCTTGAGACAAAAGTTGCATAACCTGAGTCATCATGAGGAAAGTTATTCCCCGAAGGACTGACTGAAGTGAGGCATTAGCTGCACTTGGTTATCACTGTAGGGTCCCAACTTATCACTACACATAAGAAACCTATTCCTTCTTATACCTCTTAAACACATTTCAACCCCTCTTCTGAGATGTTCCCTGTGGCTTGGAAGGGGTGATATGGCTGTTCCATTTGGGGATAAACATTCAATTCTCATTTTGTGGTCCAGCACAAAATGAGGTCCCAGCAACACCTGCCCCTCCTCTACTATCCTCCACAAGTCCCTGATATTTCTTTGGACCTCAGCCATGTGGACCAGTTCACCAGGCCAGATAAGACCATTTTCACAGAAGAGTAGGGCTGGTATGGTGCTTTTGTGGTTTAATGAGTCCTGCCATTTGGACATAGTATTTATAAAATAGGAGAGGTTCTGGCAGGTCTGAATGATTTAGACTCGCATGCAAATCATGTAAATAAAGTGCTAAAGCAATCACAAAAAGCTGAGGAGGAAAACAGGCAGGAGGGCCATCGGGTCTGGCTGGATTGCTTGAAAGCAAATTGGCAAGATTTATATCAAGCTGGAGTTTCTAAGGAAAAAGAGAAACTCAAATTGTGTCGTAGTTACTTTTCTTATTATTGAGATAAAGTACTATGACAAGGGCCGTCAAGATGGCTCAATAGGAAAAGGCACTTGACTCCAAGTCTGATAACTGTAGGGTCTTTTGATTGCTCCAAATGTCCAGAAGAGAGTCAATATGCCATTCTAGGAAGCAGCTTTATTCTTGAGAAATGACCAACATGCTGGAGTCCACCCACAATGGCTTTGACCCTGGGAGAGGGTAAGGCAGCCCCTTTTAAGCCTGCTTAGGGGAATTCCAGCTGTGGTTAAGTGTACTTTGAAGTGATTGAGTATAGGCCCTTACTGATACAGGCATCATTTTATGATTGGCTCATGACATCTTGTCAGCAACTGTGGTTGTGGTGTCAAAGGTCTGCCTGCTGTGTCAGGTCTTTCTGACTGAAAATAGCAAGATCAGTTTCTGCTTGTGGCCAGGTAGGACCCTGATTGGCTACCAGAGTGGACGTCCTTCCTGAAAGTCTGGTTGAAGCCAGACATGAGTCAGCATAGGATGGTGGGGCAATATGGGGCAGAGGTCTTGGCAAACTGGCCCCTGGGGAAAAACAACTGGTCCTGGTCCCTTCAGTAACCTGAGTTCAGTCTCTAGGGCCCACATAAGGAAAGTCCTGACTTCTGCAAGGTGTCCCGCTGTTTTAACTTTGGCACAGTGTCTACATCTTAATCCACTGCTGTTTCAGTCAGCAATTGCAGCTTCACAGTTACTGGTCTGCTTTCTCTAGCAGCCACCTGGCTGCTCAGGTTGCAGCCTGTTGGGAATTCTATTTCCACAGGTACCAGCTCTGTCACTGCTGCTGAAGGTAGCTTTAACTAAATCTCTATCATTCTATTTATGAATAAGACTCAAGATTCAAAGGCTGATGAACACCTGCTAGCTCAAAGAGGCTGGCTCACAACTAGTCACAACTTGTCTCTTTGTTGGCACCTCCAAAAGACCTGGGCTTCCACTCCATCAAACCAGAAAAAAAGCTGCATCACTTCAAATCCCTCTCTACTACTTCCTGTGGCTCTCAATCTTTCCCAGATGCCCTCTGATGTTCTATGATTACCTTTTGTCAATTAGTTGCTAACTCAGCCTTCTGATCCCAGGTTAATTTTATTTTATCAAAACAGCTGGAAACTCAGGGTTCACAGTGTGATTGAATATCTCCCAGCAGTGTCCTATGATATCCACATGCATGACCCCACTGAAAGGATTCTGGCCAGCTCCAACTTGAGTGTGGTGAGCATGGCTCTGGCAGGCCTTGCCCTTCTTCCCCATTCTCACTGCCTTGCTAAAATCCATAAGTTACATCCCTAAAATTAGCCACCAATGACACTTTATTATGCCAGACCCACTCCTGAGGATGACTACCAAAGTCCAGCACACAAAAGCCCCCTTTGGTTCACCTAATTAACATGTTCCATAAAAGTATACCACCCCACCATAGCCCATTCTAACACAGACCTCCCTTTCTCTCTTCTTAAAAATTACATCTGCAAGGTCATTTGATGTTGTTTTTCTGCCTGAGTCAGAAAGCAGCCACTTTAACTTTTCTTCCCTTCTTAGTAAAGGCTCTCTCTGTGATCTTAATAAAGGACATCTTGTCATAAGGATGTAGCCAGGTGTAGAGGGTCTCTGTCTTTGTAGCTAGGGGCTGTTAATACTATTATAATAGCTGGTTAAAAGTCTGGTTAGAAATCTTTTGTATCCATTGTTGATGAACTCTAGACAAGAGGTTTATGAGGCAGGGTGTAATTAATAGGATTAAGAAAAAGAAGAAGGGTTAAGAAGCCAGCAGAAAGACCTGGTACCTGGTAACAGGGTTTTGTAGAAGCCAGAGCAAAACCTGAGCTGTAGGAGAAGGGTCTCATCTACAGGAAAGGGTCAAGGAATGTGGCCACAAAAGCCATGAGTGCCTAAAGGAGCCGTGGGATTATGGGCAGCTCCAGGGAGAAGACAGGAAAAGAGGGAAGGAAGGGGTGCAATAACCCAGTTGGGCCTAAGGAAATTGCTGGATTGAAGTTCCAAGGGTGGAGGGATGGGGTCAGTCATAGCCTTAATGACTTTGCTTGAGGGTACAGCTGCTTCCAAGAGTACTAGAGGGGGTGCCAGATACTCAACAGTCACTTTCTCAGACTCAGAGAAATGTTCCCCAAAAGGGGAACTCACCTAATTGACGCTGCTGAATGGGATTCTGAGGGATCAGTAGGCCAGAAGGTGAGTCCCTTGTAGGTGGACTGGAGATAAAGGATAGGATCTCAGTGTAGCTCAAACCACAAGGGACCAGGGGAGTCTATCCTGGGTTTTGGCACCAAATCTAAGTGTTACAGCTCTGAAGGGAAAGGTATCCTGGTAGTCTAAAGCCAAGGAACATACAGTTCCGAAAGGGAATAGTATCATGGCAATCAGAGGCCAAGGAATACTTACAACTCAGAAGGTAAAGTTATCTTGGAATTGGAAGCCAAAGAATACCTGTAACTCTGAAGGAAAGGAATCCCAACAGAATGTTCTAGCAGGAGAAGGTTTCCCCAGCAATGTGCTACAATCCTTGCAACAGGAAAGGTTTCCCTAATACAAGTGTAACAACTTTGCTCCTGCAGGGGACGATTTCCCCAGCAAGGTTGTTGCAGCTCTGCTCCACTCTGCTCCAGAGAAGTGTTACAGCTCTGCTTAGCTCCCCCTGGAATGTAACAACTCTGCTCCAGCAAAGGGAAATTTCCACCACCTAGTGTTACAGTTCTGCTCTGCTCTAGTGAAAGAAAGTCTACAACACATTTCACTCAAGAGATTAATTGGGAGGGAGGAATCCAGTAGAGTGGCTGCCTCTGCCAGGGTGGATAAAGGACGGCCCCAAACTGAACAGGTTCAGGGCTTACCTAGAATTTCCTAGGGGTGGAGTTTTCCAGGGTGAAGATTTTCAGAATGGAGATCAACAGGATATCAATTCCTGAGCTTGGGACAAGCTCAGAGATTGGTTGGATTTTGTGCTCTGGGATTAGTTTGTGTGTGTGTGTGTGTGTGTGTGTGTGCGCGTGTGTGCGTGTGTGTGTGTGTGTGTGTGTGCCGCGCATGCACGCTCAGGAATTGGTTGGATTTCAATTCTTGAGTTGGTTAGGGACAGGGTGTGTTTCCTTGGCTCTGATCTCAGGGCCAGGGTGTTCTTTCACTGGTCTTTTTTACCCTACAGAATGTATTGTGACTCTCAATAGGGTGATGAAAAATGCCTAACATCTTGTGCCTGTAAATGTTAATGTAAAGGTTAAACAGCCTGAATGAATGCATCCTGTGTAAATGGAAAACTCAGCTCCCAAAGCCATAAAGTTGTTAAACGAAAATCTCAATGCCAGGAATGAGCTGTATCCCTAAGAGTTGTTGGCCAGGAAGGTCTCTGAGACCCATCCAAACAATACAGCTATTGGTACTTGTGGTAGTTTGAATATAATCAGCTCCCATAAGTTCCTAAGGAGTGCCATTATTAGGAGCTGTGGCTTTGTTGGAGTAGATATGGCCTTGTTGGAGGAACTGTGTCCCTGTGGGTACAGGATTTGAAGTTTCTTATGCTTAAGATACTACTCAGTGTCACAGACACTTTCTATTTTCTTCTGATTAGGAAGTAGTCAGCACGATGTCTGCACACTGCCGTGCTCCCCACCGTGATGATAATGGACTAAATCTCTGAAACTGTAAGTGAGCCACCCCAATTAAATGTTTTCCTTTAGAAGAGTTGCCATATGTCTCTTCAGAGCAATAGAAACCCCAGTTTAGACACCACTGCTGTTGACTGCCCAGTCCAACTAGATGCTGAGGACCTATTGTCAAAGATACTGCATACTTTGATTATAGGGCATAGAGAAACAAAGTTGGGACTCATTTGGAAGCTTTTATCCTGTTGGCCAGTGATGAAAATCACTATGCTAGGAGAGAATTGTGATACAAAAATCTTATATAATCTGTGGACCCCTTGCACTACACTGCTAATATGTCAGGCAATAGTTCCCACTGGTACAATAATTTAAGTACTCTTATGGGTGCAGACAGTTGCTTTTTGTCTTAATTAATGCCTGTTCTATTGAATGGAGTTTATATTTGGTACTATAAACTCAGTCAAAAGCCAATGGATGGGGATTTCATAGGTCCTTGTGGTGACGTTACTGCCATTGTTTTGTGAAAGGATGACAATCCCTGCTAAATTGTCTCCTAAATATTTATGCTTATGTCTGTAGACAACTGCTTGTCATCTTTTGTAGTGATTAGGGTGAGAGCAGGCCTGCTTTTTGTCCCGCCTGGCTCCCGCATGGCTAGCTTTATATCCGAAATAACAACATACAAATTGTATTTATTTAAAAATTGCCTAGCCCATTAGTTCTAGCCTCTTCTTCTAACTCTCATATCTTGATTAACCCATTTCTACTAATATGTGTAGCATCACAAGGTGGTGGCTTACCAGGAAGATTTTAACCTACGTCCATCTTGGAGAGGAGAGACATGCGTCTGCCTGACTCTGCTTTCTTTCTCNTTTCTTTATTAACCAATAAAAATAACATATAGACAGATGACCCTCCTCCATCAATCTTTGATTAGAGAAGATTCTTTTTGAAGTGGGCATCAGTTACTGAAGAGACAACTATCCAAAGTAGTGAGAATAAATGACAATTGAATGTTTATCCCCAAGTGGAACAGCCATATCACCCCTTCCAAGCCACAGGGAACATCTCAGAAGAAGGGTTGAAATGTTTTTAAGAGGTATAAGAAGGAATAGGTTTCTTATGTGTAGTCACTGTTACTGTGAGAAAACATCATAAACAATAGCAAGTTGGGAATCTGTTTGGTTTATGGTCCAAATTGCTGTTCATCACTGAAGGAAGTCAGGGCAGGAACTGAAACAGAGCAGGAGCTGATGCTGAGCCCAGGGAAAAGTGCCACTTCCTAGCTTGCTCCCCCCTGGCTTGATCAGCCTGATTTTTTTTCCTTTCTTATTCATCTATTTGTTTTACATCCTCACCACAGCCTTTCCTCATCCTTCCCTCCCAGTACCTCTTCACCATTCCCTCCTCCCACTCCCCCACCCAAATTTCCTTCTCTTCTGTTTCCATCCAGGAAAGGGCAAGTCACCTATGATTATCAATAAAACATGTCATATCAAGTTGCAGTGAGACTAAGCACCTCCCCATGTATTAAGGTGGGCAAGGCGACCCAGCATGAGAAGTAGGGTCCCATAAGTAAGTAAAAGAATGAGAGACAACCCCTGTTTCCACTGTAAGGAGTCTCATAAGAGGACCAAGATATACTGCTGTAACATATATTCAGCGTGCCTAGGTCAGTCTCACTGGTTGTCGGTTCAGTCTCTGCAAGTCCCTATGAGCCCAGGTTAGGTGATTGTGTGAGTCTTCCGGTAGTGTCCTTGATCCCTCTGTCTTCTATACTCCTTTTTCCTCCTCCTCTGCAGGATTCCCAAACTCCACCTAATGTTTGGTTGTGGGTTTCTGCATTTGCCTCCATCAGTTTCTGGATGATGCCTCTCTGGTGACAATTGGACCAGACACCAATCTGGTCACAGGAGACCAGTTCAGGATACTTACCCACTACTGCTAGGAGTCTAAGTTGGGGCCCTTCCAATAGACTCCTGGGGGATTCTCCCACATCAGGTTTCTGCCCAACCCTAAAATGCCTCCCAGAAGTCCTCCTCAATACTCATCCCCTCCACACCCACTACCCTGATTTCTCATGTTCTCGTCTCCATCTGCCCTCAGTCCCCTCATGAAATCTCTATTTTCACTTCTCAGGGAGATCTGGGTGTTCCCCCCACCTCATGAACTCTCCTTGCTACCTAGTCTCTCTGGGTCTGTGGATTGTAGCACAGTTATTCTTTACAGCTAATATCCACTTATGAGGGAGTACATACCATGTTTGTCTTTATCAGTCTGGGTTACCTCACTCAGGATGATTTTTTTCCTAGTCCCATCCATTTGCCTTCAAATTTCTTGATGTCCTTGTTTTCAACAGGTGAGTTATACTCCATTGTGCAAATGTGCCACATTTTCTTTAGCCATTCTTTGGTAGAGGAAAATCTAGATTGTTTCCAGGTTCTGGCTATTACAAATAAAGCAGCTATGAACATAGTTGAGCAAGTGTCCTTGTGGTATGACTGAGTATCCTTTGGGTATATGCCCAGGAGTGGTAGAGCCGAGTCTTGTGGTAGGTTGATTCCCAGTTTTCTGAAGAACCACCACACTTACTTCCAAAATGGCTGTACAAGTTTGCACTTCCACCAGAAATGGAGTGTTCCCCTTGCTCCACATCCTCTCCAGCATGAGCTGTCCCTTGTGTTTTTGGTCTTAGCCATTCTGACAGGCATAAGATGGAATCTCAGAGTCATTTTGATTTACATTTCCCTGATGGCTAGGGATGCTGAACATCTCCTTACGTGTTTCTCAGCCATTTGAGATTCTTCTGTTGAGAATTCTGTTTAGATCTGCACTCCATTTTTAATTGAATTATTTTGTTTGTGGATATCTAGTTTAATGAGCTCTTTATGTATTTTGGAAATCAGTCCTCTTTTGAATGTCAGGTTGGGGAAGATCTATTCCCATTCTATAGTCAGCCTGCTTTCTTATAGAACCCAGTATCACCTGCCCAGGTATGGCTCCACCTACCATAGGCTAGACCCCATCCCATCATTCACTAATGAAGAAAATGGTCTACAGCAGGATCTTATGGAGGCATTTTCTCAATTGAGGTTCCCTCCTTTCAGATGACTGCAGCTTGAGTCAAGTTGACATAAAACTAGCAAGCACAAGTGCCATGGAACAATTTTCCAGGCAGGACAGGGATGGTGCCTTCTTGAACTCAGTGGTTAACCATAGGAGACCTGGTCAAGATTGGGCTTTATTTTATAATGAAGATAAGATGCTGTGGAACAGTTTTTTGTACAATATGAATATATATTACTCTTATTGGTTAATCAAGAACTGACTTGCTAATAACTAGGCAGGATTTTTGGGGTAGAGGAATGCTGAGAAGAAGAAAGGCAGAGACTCCAGAGATGCCATGAGGCGCAGAGCAAAGAGGATGGGAAGTATGCACATGAGGTAAATGAGCCATGGAGAAGCATATAGATGAATAGAAATAGGTTAAGATATAAGAGCTAGCTTAAAAACAAGCTTAAGCTATTGGCCAAGCATTTATAATCAATATTAAGTCTCTGTGTGGTTATTTGGGGAGTAACTGTGGGACAGAAAATTCTGCCTACAGTAGAAGGGCATCATGAGTCCCCACTTCAAGAAAATATCAGCAAGTGAAGGTTGCAAGGATACAGGGCTGGAAAGATCTTGTGTCTCCTTGGGACTTAGAAATAATGGAAATGGTATTGGGAATGTGGTATGGCCTTTTCCCCTTCCCTCCAAATAGAAACATCTGCTCCTGGAAGGAAGGGGAGGCTCATGAGCCTCAGAAAGTAAACAAAAGGTCATATATCCAGAAGAACAGAAGCTTGGACAATTCTTAAGGGCCTCTTCCCAGTAGCATGAAAAGAGGCAGACAATTTTTCAGGGTGGAACCTCTGACCAAACAAACTACAGAAAGAAAAATATTCTGATTGTTGAGCTGCCTGCAAGCTCTTGGTAGAGAGTTCCAGAGTTGTGGTTTGAGGGTTGTCATTACCTATTTGGGGGTGTGCTTTCCGGGATGTAAGTTGCTTTTAAGTCATCCTTGCTCCTTGTAAGTAACCTCTCACCCATACTCCTTCCTGTTCGTAAGCACAATAAAAATCTTATTGGTTCACTAAATTGAACATTGGTGCAATTGATGCTTTAGTGTGTTACAGGTTCCTTTTATGGGCTGTGTATCTGTGTGTGTTGCATCTCCTCCAAGAAACTTCTGTTATGCAGCAGGGAGAGACACATTTTCTTCAATGGTCCATCTTTTCATAACTTGTCTGTACTCCTGTAAGTAACACTAGTTAAACTTGAAGGTCATCAAGCCAGGGTTAGGTGGAACCATTTCTTTGGTCTATTCTTGGTCCTCTAACTGAAGTGAATAAATCTTTGTCCCTTTCCCCAGGAAACATTCAGAAAACAAGCAGGCTTCAAAGTTGGTACTTATCACCAATGTTCTCCTAAGCATCATGGCTCTGGCATCTCTTCCACAAATTATTTGCACTCATGTTCTTTTAAAATCATGATGTCACTCCATCATTTAAAAACAGTATATATTACATTAGATTCCTAAATATAACCTGCTCAGTTTGTCTAATGTTGCTCGTATGTACTATGTTTTCAGGGCAGATTATTTGGTATTGGATAACTAATTGGCATGCTCTTCCCTGGAGACTCATAGAGACTGTGGCAGCACACACAGAGGCAAGTCAGATGGTGTCCCATCCCTGAGAGGGGGTTACAGATGAGACATGGGGTCCTGTCTCTAACCAAGAAGCTGTCTGAAAATTGATATTCACTGGCAAAGGGAAAATCAATTTTGTCCAATGGAGTGTCATCAGGAGTATCATCTACATTACAGAAAGGATCTAGGAGGAGGTGAGGGAATGGTAACATGATAAAATATATTATATGGAAAAATAGATTGTGGGAAGAAGTTTCTGAATAAAATTCCATTTGCCCCAAAATTCAGGCCAACAGTTCAGAACAAATGGATTCTCATAATACAAAAACATTTCTCTTCAAATAAGTCGAAGATACTACCTACCTCTGGGTTCTTCCACTAGATGGTGTAGTTCATTTATTGAACTGGAGGCATGCTATGGCAGCAAATGCTCTTATATGGCTAGTGACAAAAGCACCTCCTGGCTGCATAATAAAATGTATTACTTTCTATATTACCTTTGAATGTCAATTAAAAAGAATGCCAATTGTGAAGGTGTAACCAATAACGTACAATTGCTCAGCAGCAGAGCTCTTCCCTAAGAGCCCATACCTTGGAAGGACTCACATGGCTAAAGGTATAGAAATGAAATAGTACAGTAGGGTTTCAAAGGCCCAGGATAGCCACTTAGTTTTAAAAAGAAAAGGGTAAGAACTAGATGGTAAATGTTTCCCTCCCTTGGAGTATGATGGCAAAGCATGCCTAGTTGCTCTGTTGAGAGAGATTTTGAACAGAGTGTGCTGTCATTGATTACCAGCAATGTATGTGGGCACAAGAAGCGGAAGGGGTAAATATGATAGACAGTTGTCATCTAGGGGGTTAGCTGTTTCTCATAGGAACACGGTTGGCACTTTGAAGGGTCTTTTTTTTTCCAGTCAGGACAGGACATTGCAGGGCTTTAGACACTAAATGCTAGTAGTGATTCTAAATGCGAGCAGCATCTCTTGACAAGGAGATAAAGAAAAATTAAGGGAGAGAGTGAGAAAGAGGAAAAGGCATGGAGTTGGGAGAGTGGTAAAGTGGTGAGAATCTGGGAGGAGTTGGGGGAGGAGGGCTAAAGGAGGGTGAAAACATTAGACTGTATTGTATGAATTTTTTAAATAAAATCAAGATCCTGTGTACTTTAAAAGCCTGTTATGAAGCCAGTATTTACTCTAACATTATTGTGGTAGACAAAGACTGACTTAATATAGATTTATGTGAGGATTTAACTTGAGTCTCAAAGTCTTCAAGACTAAGGAAGAAAATGAGGAATCTTTAGATTCTAGGACTAGGCTGAGCTTTGTAGTCAGAAGATGGATGAGAATGGAGATGAGAATGAGAGACCAGCAGAGAAGATGCTCATGGTGACAGAGTCAGGTAGAATCTGACAGCATGGATTGATAAGTCAGTAATATTAACAAAAGGGAAGCGGAGACCCCCACTGTATGGAAAGCAGTGTTGCTTAAATGCTACTGGGGTGCCCTCACCCCACCTTAATTAGTTCTCCACTGTCACACATATTCTTTGGCCAGGATGCTGTCTTTATTAGCAGTACTAAGCAGCTTTCTTAGATGCCCCAACTGCATTAACAATACTGACCACTTAGGTTTTGGAGAGCAAGGTAGTTTATAAGTTAATAAAATGACAAATAAATATTCCTTTTTCATCAAAAGTTGGAGATAATCTATTTTCCATAGTCTTTGTGACTCTGTAGATGTCCTTGCAGAAGAGTATAAAGAAAGTAAAGGGAAGAAGGAAGAGAGACGAAGAGGAAGAAAAAAGAATTATGAGGGAGAAGAAGAAGGGAAAGAAGAAGGGAAGGAAGACGGGGAGGAAGAGAGGAGAAGAGGAAGAAGAGGAGGAGGAGGAGGAGAAGAAGAAGAAGAAAATTTCTTGTCCAACAGAGATCAAGTGCTGCATTTGAAATGGCCTGAAGGCACCAGAAACACAGTAACAGTTGAACAAGTTTGTGTTAGTACTCATCACAGTCTTGGAGACGGCGTAACGTGGAGAGCACGCCTACAAGAAGGCATTAGAACGGACCTACTGTAGGAATTTGTATTGTTGAACTGATTCTGAGGAAGTTTGAAAGAAAGGAGGCTTTGCCTTGGACTAGGTACTCTCCTAACGTAGGCACAATCTTTCAACTGGATGTCCTCAGAAACCTTAATTAGAAGGAAGGATGATTGAGTCTAAGAAAAGAAGTCATAATTGGTGAAGCTTCAGTCATTTTACTAGTCTTAATATAGGGGTGTATCTAATATTCTGGGGCTTAGATAATGTGCCTGTTTTGCCAATATTCAGACATGATTAACCAGTTATCCAGCCTTTGTTGTGATTCATCATAGGCACAAAACAACTTTGTCAGACATGAATGTTCTGTGAACTATTCATCGTATAATAAGGCTTGGGTATAATAGGAGGCTAACCTGTGTTGCTTTCCTCTTTCTCACATTGTATAATATTGTTAAATAATTATGTATTTCCTTGTTTCTTCCTGGAGAGTAAGCTTCAGAAGTGCATGCATTTTTTATTATTGACAACCAAGAACCTATTCAAATTTCTGATTCACATGAAAAATATATTCTTGGAAAATGAATAGTAGTTCAATTAGTTCATTAAACTATAATTTTTTTCAGTCAGGGACAACTTTCAATTTTACATTTTATTTCTAGAATCAAACGTAGTTCCCACTTGTCTCATTAATTTTATCTCAAGCCAAAGAGATTTCCATAAGATCAAATTTATTGGTTTTTAAAGGTAATAATTATGGATTTTGCCTTATGAAGAAAAGATGATGGTTGATTCGGATGTCTCACTTAAGCTGAATGTAGAATAATCGGGAAGTGGGCTTCAAACATTTTCCACTGTATTGGATTCGAAGAGTGAAATTCAGAGCTCTAAGGAAAAGTAATATAAATATTTATACACAATTCATATAAAATATAACCTTACTTCTTCTTAGTCTAATTGTATAATAATTATAAGAAACTGGAGCCTTGATTTGTAAGTTCCCAAGTTACACATGGACCTGAGCTACAGAGATTTGCTTCTCATCTAACCAAACATTTCTACCACACCCTTCTGCCATGGCAATCCCTTTGTTTTGTAACCATAGTGAATAATTATAAGAGTTTTTAGCAAAGATAGAAACCTGCACTCTAAGAGGTAGAAGGAGGGGAAACTCAATAAGTTGATGTATTCTGGGAAAATATTTTCACTTCTCTGAATTATAATGATCAGATCTACAAAATTTTGACAGTTTTGGCAACTTACTGACAAAGATTTGGGGGGGCTCAGTGTGAAAATGCTGAGTAAGCGGTAAACAACACTATCCCCTCTCGTGAGAAAAATAACATAATGGTCAAGAAATAAAGCAGAGGAGCATGGGAAAATCAGTGAAAATGTTTGTCAACAGAATCATAATTGCAAGAGAAACCCAATTACTACATCTTAGACTCAATTGCTGTCTGTGGGCTTTACATGTATATTTTATACAAAGGTGGCCTAACCTTTTGAAAGCTAAAAATACCCCCATAAAGCCCACTTGAAATGATGAAAGCATCCATCTTCTATAAGTACACTCTATATAAATCTGGGCAAGAATATTAACTTTGGAGTCCGTTTAGATAGATAGATAGATAGATAGATAGATAGATAGATAGATAGATAGAGATAG
>LOJH01001384.1:0-38345 GCA_001685095.1 Ellobius talpinus
TTCTGCCCTCTGTATCCAAAATCATTTGAGGAACTCATCCCAAGAGCTAAAATTCTCAAATCCTAATTCTGTCTTCTTCAACGTTTTCTAGCAAAGGGAAAAAGATAAAGGGAATCTTTTAGAACGACATGCGAGTATTATTCTAAGACACTGCAGAAAAATGATTTCTCTTAACCTGAGTGACAGCGAGATGGACTGAATGTGTCATACCAAATTCTTGGCAGTAGGACTTTTAGGAGTCATGAGACCATAAGCATCACTAAGGAACTAATGATGCCCTTATTTAAAAAAAAGAATAAAAGGATGAGAAGCCAAGCATCCCATCCTTCCTTCTAACTCCATTACACATGATCTATAGGATCCATGACCTACAGAGCTGTGAAGGCAAATGCGGGTCCTTTAAATACGCACTCTACAGAACTTTGTTAGAGTAGCCCTACCCTTAGGGTTGACTGGGAAGAAGAGCAGAAGGCATGAAGGGCAGGGAATACAACCTATTAGTCCATGGGGGAAATACTTTTAATTATCATCATCTTTAAGGATTACTCTACAATACACATTGAATAGTGATCAAAATGGCAAAAGAAAAGGATGGTTGACAATTCAGTTTCTTATGGTAGACAGGTCATAGCACTGACTGACTGCAGAAGTTCCTCAGATCAGCACCAATGTTTAAAAAGGACTAGTATGGTGTTATGGAATGCTATTTGTACCTAGTCCATTAGGCCACAGTCACATGGAGGCCCTCTACAAATGGTAACTGTTTAAACAACTCTGGCAGCCTCACCTTGGTCAATTATCCAAATTATAGTCAAGGTCATAATCTTCAAAGGAGTGCTCCAGCACCATTAGATGCAACACATGGGTCATGTGCTTAAGGGTCTCACTCCCAGTAGACTTATCATCTCCACAGGTCTCGCCACAGCATTTGGCAAGTCCAGGGCTGCTTAACAAGTTCAAGGATATTTGTTCAATTATTGCCAAGGACTTGACAGTGTTGGAACAAGATTTTAGCAGCAGATGATCAGCATGGAACCACGTTCCAAACTCTCTTTTAATGGGATAATTCTTCGGACATCTGTAGACAGTTTTTTGCTGCCAAATTTGCACCTCGGATCCTTAGGAGGCAGAATGAACACTAATGTGACCTTGCACCCACGGATGAGCTGACAGAACGGAACTAATCCTCGCGCTCGATGTGGCAACACTAGAAGGAGTCTTTTCTTCAGGGACTCTAGAATGTTCCACCTTGGTGCTAGAAAAAGCAACTTTCCCCATGCACAAGAGGAGTTTTGCTTGGTGCCCTGTTCATATAAAACTGAATGTGGGCAAGCGGTCACCCTAAAGAACTGACTTCTGTGTGTGTTCCTCTGTACAGTAACACATGTAATTATTTCCTGGGAGATTCTTCATGTTTCAAATTCAGTATCATCAGCTTCATAACGGAAAACCTTTCTGATCAAGGTCTAATTCTGCTTGTGAGATTTAAACCTCGGAGAAAGGAAAAAATGTTTTTGACAACAGTGAACATCATTCTAGATAATAAACCATTGAGAAAGTAAGACAGGGTTTTTTATGATGATGAATGCTTGGGCCACATAACTGTTATGCTAATATGTGGCTCTGTCCAGAACCTCCTATTTTCCTTTCTTGGATGCAGATGGAACATTTCAGCAAGAAGATTCCACGGCAGATGGCTAATTTCTGTCTAGCACTTAGGATGTGGAGTCCTAAACAAGGTAGTTGAAGCACAACATACGCCCGTGTTTCCCAATGAATCACACACGTCTTTGTTTACTAATAACTCCTGAATATGGCTGTCTTCATTTTACCAATTCTTGTGAGAAAAGGGTATGAACTGGCAAGTAGAATGTTACATTTGTTCTATTTTATCTGAGAATTTTCTGGACGGAACCTGAGATCATTTATTCTAACTTCAAATTTTGTGGAAGAGAACATAGAAGTATAAATAATTGAGAAAAAGAAAATTCAGATGAAATGTTCCTTCATAGCAGTTTTCTGTTATTCACTAAAACAAGCATTTACTCAAGGAGACTAAATGGCCTCAACCAATCTGCTAACCTTTGGTGCATCTGACAGTATCAAGTATCTCATCTAACTCATCCCTTTTCTCAATGAAAGAACTAGGCAGATCAGTAGTGGGAACAGACTCATGTCTAGCAATACATAGACCCAAGTTTGATTTCTGATACTTTAAAAAGAAAGGGAAAACTGTAAAAATATGCTGAACTAATTTCTTGATGGTGCTCTAACAAAAACCACAAAATAGTGGCTTTAAACAACACACATTCATTAAGTCTCTTACAGTCCTATAGGTCAGAAACACATGTCTCACCAAGCTAAAAATCAGGGTGTCAAGAGAGCTTCTCTATAAGTTTGAGGCCAGCCTGGTCTACAAAGTAAGTTAGAGAACAGCCAGGGTTACAAAGAGAAGCCCTATCTCTACCCCCCCACCCAAAAGAAAGAGAGAGAGAGAGAGAGAGAGAGAGAGAAAGCTTCCTTCCTTTCTCTAGGGTTCTCCTTGTCACTCGGCTTCTAGAGGTTGCTCACATCCCTTAGTTTGTGGCCCTGCTTTCATCTTCAAAGCAGCAGTGATGAGTTCTTTTTTTTTCCTCTGAACCCAATCACTACCTCTCTCAAATCCCTCTCTGTCTCTCTTGACACAATCAGCTAAATTCTTTATTGTTCAAAATTCATAAGGAATACATCACCCAGATTATCTAGAATATCATCACCTCCACCTCAGATCCTTTACTTTAAGCCAGGGGTTCTCAACCCGTGGATCGCAACTCCTTTGCGAATGGAGTGGAGCTGCCAGGGTGTGTATAAAATGATCTTTTCACAGGGATCACCTAAGACCAATGGGAAACACAGATATTTACATTACAATTCATAACAGTAGCAAAATTTCAGTTACAAAGTAGAAATGAAACTAATTTTATGGTTGGGGTTGCCACAGCATGAAGAATTGGATTAAAAGGTGGAGGCCTTAGAAAAGTTAGGCATTCTTGTCAAGTTAAGAGTGACATTTGGAAATTCTAGGGATAAGGACTGAGTATGTTTAGAAGATTATTATTCTCAGCCTACCTCCCCACATTCCTGACACCTCTTAAAAGACCCCACAATCTCTCTTGGGACCAAACCAGAATCCATCCTATTTACTCTCCCCTCTAGCTAGTGCTTAAAGATCATACAATGATACTCTCAGCTTCTTTGGGTTTTCTGCTCATAGATAGTAATCTCACATCAATTGTATCTTCAGCTTTTTTTTTTCAAAAGCACAGTATCCTTCCATTCAGGACTTAAGATGTTTTGACAACGTAGGACAAGGCCAGTAACATTGTGTGAGGACAAGAAGGTCACCCTTCAGCTCTAAACCAGGAAAAGCGCAAGTGGATCCTCAGGCAGCTTAATTATATACAGAAGGGAACGAACGGGAAAGTAGACCCATGAACACTCTTGGTCCTCCCCTGCACCCTATCACAATATATTTGACTGTGCCCTAGGGTATGCCTAAAGCCATTTTGAAAGCTTGTAAAAATAAATTCAAATTTTCTCCTCTTATCACACTATGCCTTCCATGCTATAATGCAAGCTCATCCCCCATTTTCCTCTCATATCCACTGGCACCCCATTTCCCACACCAGCTTGAGACACTGAATCTAAGCTTGTTTTCAGGGGGAACGTGTGTCAAAAAGACTTCCTCCCTTGAAGACACTCTGCCCCTCAGCCTGCTGCTATATTAGACCCAAGGGATGAGTCACTGAAATTTATACCAGCACCCTGCCCCTGGCTCAGGCTGGTCACAGAGTCTCTGCTTGCCATGTGACACAAATTAGCAGCAGTGTTTTAAGCAGCCATCACACATACCTTTAAGAAAAAGGCTGTAAAACAAATCACCCAGCCATATGTTTTATTCCTAGGAACGCTTCAGCAGAGACAGCATTCCATATGAAGGGATGAAGATTACATTACTTAGCTCTCTGATTCGCTGCTATTTTTTCCCCTAAACCTTTCCCCAGTTCTCCATTTCACACCCTGGAGACAGGATTAGTCACTCTCTCTACAGCAGGTTGCTTTTACATCTACCTGAAATGCTTCCTGTTCTGCTCAGTGTCACAATGGTGCATAAGAAAGTCTGGTTTGAAGTCTCCGTGGGGGTCACACATCCATCATCTCCATCCTCATTGGGTTCCTTATTAGGTCCCAAGGTCCTGACAGGTGCTCTTTGAACCGTGTCCCCTTAGGACTGCTTTTCCTTGGTATTACAACTTGAATGTGAAATGTCACCCACACTCTCGAAGGTGTGAACACTTGTTCCCCAGCTGGGGATTGACCTTAAGTGGGATTTACCTGAAGGAAGAGGGTCACTGGTTGGGGTGGGGGGCGGTGGAGTCCCGTGAGGTTTCTTTGCCAGGCCCCATTTGCTGTCCTTTCTCTACTTCCTTATTGTGGATGTAGGGTAAGCAGGCACTACATGTTCATGGCCCTACAGCTTCCTGGGCATGAAGAGCTGTGAGCCAAAGTAAACCCCTCCTCTTTAACATGCGTCTTGCCGGTACTTGATGGTAGCAAGGAGAACAGTCACTATTGCACTCTGTTGCCCTCGTTGACAAGCCTATTACCCTCTATTCATCTCGGTGGCCCTTAAACTTTGCATAGTGTGGTACCAGCACTCACAGGCCAAAAAGCATAATGGTTCTAATATCACAAAGTATTTCAATAACAATTCCTCCATGTTACAGTTTCCATTATTTTCCTTAGATGTTTGCTACTTGACTATTAGTGATGGCCAGGAAGAGACTAAAGAAGATGACTATTAAGAGGAAACACAGGTGTCATCTACATTTAATTAAGGGACTTGAGTCTATGTTCATGTGTTGGAATTTTATATACTATACAAAATAGCATAATTGATGTTGCTTCATACAACATAATAAACAATGCCCACATCCACGTCCTTTTGATGGCTCTTTACACAAACAGATAACATACATATATGCATTATAAACATAAATTTGTTGTATTTTGTCTAAACTTACAATATGTAAAAATGTCCTAGTGGAAAAGCTCAGAGAACAAAGGAGGAAATGGAAAATAATTTAACTGTTTTGAAGCCCAACTTGGCAGTTTCTCATGCACCTAAATACAAGACCAAGCCATTCCATTCTTGGATATTTACCCAAGAGAAATAAAAACAAACCCAGGTAGAAATAAAATGCTTATGAGGACTTTGATCCTGACTGCCTGAAATTGGAAATATACATGCCTATACACTGTATATAAATAAACTGACATCTACACCCAAGTGAGTATTACTCAGAATTTTATTTAAAAGGCAACAAATTACCAAAAACATATGAAGAATTGCAGAAACACATGCCTAAAGCAGAAAGCCAGACAAAAAGAATACATGATTCTATTTAACAAAAGCAAAACGAAATCTATAGTAGCTGTCAGCCAATCAGTATCGGACGAGTAATGATTTGAGAGTGCTGGGCAGTGAGAGGGCTCAAACAAGGCTTCAGGAGCAAAAGAATATCTTCCAATTATTACTGTGGCCATGGTGACACTGGTGAACACATGAAATATCAAATGAACGCTGACAACAGATGCATATTGTTGTGTGCCAATTACCATTCCATCATGCTAATACTTTTTTAAGTGGACCGGTGAACTTTTCGCCAGATGTGAAGACAGTGTTAGGAACGATCTGGTTTGATAGGAATACATGCTTTATGGTATGTACCAAATTTAGTTTGAATGATCAGGTCGGGGAAGGACATTAATCCTCATCTGGAGTACATTTCATAGGTTTTAGAGTGTTGATAGATCAATACTTACGGCAATTGCTATAATCCAATGCCTGTGATACGGGCCTACTTGAGGTGCCTATGACATGGTGGGCGGTGCAGAGAGACACCTTGGTACTCCCTGGGCTTGAAGCACTGTGAGTGAACTATTTGGCTTAGAAGCACTAATTCACACTGAACCAGATTCGGATTACTATTTCCTCCACAAAATACTAAGATGACTTGGAGCAACTTACTGGAATGGGAAATCTTTGAGAGCACCATTTTTTGGAACTGCAAGTATTTGGAGAATACAGCTTACTGGAAGTCACAGGAGGCTGTGAGGGATAGTTGGTACATCACATGACCAAGAGTAGGAGACCTGGATGTGGTAAGACCTCCCTGGCTCCTCATGTGCCCATACAGCCCCTCAATGCTCCTGAAGCCCGACTCTACTTCACCTCCTGTGGAGCTGTCTCAAGCAGAGATTTCAGGACCCTCTCCCCAGTGTCTCTGCCCGACAGGATAATATACCCTTATACCAACTTACCAAGTGCACCTCTCACAGCTGGTTCCAGAACCACACTGAAAGCCCAACTGGACATCTTGGTCTCCTGTACCAATGTCCCAGATATAGAATGGTCATACCCATTAAGAAAGTAAAAAGAAGCCTCATTAATTTCTTCCACCAACTATACTTTGTTTCAGTAACAGTAAAGCTGTCAAAAGAAAGTTTAAAGTTTCTCAGAAAGCAAGCTATGACTTCTTCAGGTTCCTTCAGTATTAGTGAGTTTATTTCAATTCTTAGGATACTATGCAAACTCTATATTTCTGACATTATTTTCGTTGTTCTTTAAGAGCAAAAATGAATCATACTGTGCTCTGCTGATAAAGGACAGAGTCGTGGTTCAAACTATATTTCACTTTCCATTGTCAAATGACAAAGCCAAACACAAGAGAATCCTGAGGGGAAAGCAGAAGGCAAAAAGATGTGACTTCACTGAAAAACAAGAAAGAATTTCACAGTTGAGAAGAGAGGCAGGAAGTCCTCTGAGGAAGGGAGTGAGCATGTAGAAACATCAACTGAGAACCAAGAGGAGAAAGAAAAGCATGTGGATAAAAGTTTGCCTCAGATTGAAGCAAAAGCCAATGAGCACACAGTCAAGTGAACTTGAAACGTGAAACGCTGTCAAGTAAATGGAAGAGCGGAGGGGAAGGGGTCATCAAGCTAATAAAGACAGCCTATTTATTGTTTGTACTTTCTTAACAGAGGATTTAACAAAAGATACAGCAATATGTGATGATCTGTGAAGGGGGAGAAATCCCATTTAATATAATTCTTGTCTTGTCTGCTGGGTGAACAATCAACTCAAATGGAACTGAGATCACAACCTGAAGGGGTCAGATATTTCTTCACAGGTGAGAATAAGAGGGGATGGAGGGGTAGGGGTGAAATTATAAGCCTCTGCCCACACCTGCTTCCAACAACCACACCCGATTTCATGGAATGGATGAATATGTTATCTTATAGCCAAAGAGGACTCTTCACACATGATTAAATGATGGCTTTTAAGATACAGGAGTAATCCAACATTTTCTAGGTGAGCCGCCGTGACCACAGAGGTCCTGGAAAAGAAACAAATGAAAGGGAAGACAGGCATTGTGAGGCTTCAGTGCAATGAATAGATGCAGGTGATACAGGCATGAAGCCCCCAGAGAGCTGCTTCGCCCTTTGAACCTCCAGAGAAGACACAGTCACGCAGGCCTATTTTAGAGATCCAAGCTCCGGAACTGTAACAACAGTGCCGGAGTTTCTTTCTCAGTAACTATCATAAAATACTTGGACAAAAGCAACTGATAGAAGAAAGTTTGTTTTAGCTCTCAGTTTGAGGTACAGTTTGTTCACTGTGGTGAGGATGTCAAGGTGGTGGGAGCTTGAAGCAACTGGTCACATCCCATCCGCAATCAGGAGAGAGAGGGACCAATGAAAGTATGGTTTCTAGTGCTCAGCTCATTTCCTCCATTTTACACAGCCAAGGCTCTCCTGCCTAGAGAATGCTCCCACCACAGTTAAAATGAGTCTTCTCACAGCAATGGATGGTGATCATGATAACCCCCACAGGCACATCCAGGTGCCCCGCTCTCAGGAGCTTATCTATTAGGCTAACAACACTAACCGCCAGCCGGTTTATGACAATTTCTCACAGCATCAACAGCCAACTGATACAAGAGTTTTTACAGATGCTGAGTTGAACTGAAGAGCATTGTAGCCCAGGAGAGCAGCTATCTGTGCTCTTCCAGTTCGTCTAATTAACTAGACGAGGAGTTGCAGCTGTTTGTAGAGAACTGGAAACTCGTCACAAGGCAGATCCAAGAAAGTGTGTCCTAAACACCGACTGCTGTGATTTGTTTCCTTTATTGGGCTAGTTCCTCGTGTGATTCATACCAACTAAGGAACAGAATACCAATAAATCAGTAAGATGGCTTTTCTTCTGACTCAGTTTTCCTCTCCCGAAATACCTGGCTGAAGCCAAGGGTTCCGCTGTGGACAGAGTGCCTGCATCTCTGGACTGGATGTGCTACAAGCAAATGTGCTCCATCACCTGTTCCCAAGTTGTGGCGCCGCTGACTTGCAGCGTCAGATCTTTCCTACACTCTAAATCAACAGCACAGCCAGTCAACTTTATAAACCATTCTGGAATTTATTTGAGAAAATCGCCGAGTTCTAGCAGCTGGAAGGGATTATTAAAGTGTTAAATGTTAAGACTATTACTGAAACATGGCCAGATACATGGAAATAAGTTTGGGAAAAAAATGAAGAGAAAAAGAAAACTGGAAAAATAAAAATGCTGATATAATCCTTCTGTTAATTCTATTCTCCAGGCAAAAGGATAGAGGAAATTGGAGTTATCTCGTTTATGAGGACAAGTGGCTTCTCTCCACATTGAGACAACTGGCCAACAGTTGTTACTAAAAGGTGGTTCTCCACACATTACACAAGGAGAAGTCAGGAAACAAAGAAAAAAAGCTAAGAGAGAGCTCTTGTCCACAGGATTTTACGACATCACTGAGAAGGTATGGAGGTCAAAGTCAGTATACACAATAATTAGAGAGCAATTAACAGTCCAGACCTGCACTGAAGCATGATGCTAAAAGGGATATCCACTAGCAAACAATATGCTGAAGAAAGCAGAAGGAATGGGCTCTATAGCAGTGAGGAAAGCTTCCCAAGATTAGGGTCTAGGGTAAACCTTCAAAGGCAGGCTGGATTTACAAAGAAGAGGGGAAGGAGAGTCCGCCTCCACTAGTTCAGCAGAGAATCAGCTTAGGAACTTCTCTCCTGTCTTAAAATCCTGAATTTTTAGTTGAGGCTGAAGACAAAAACTTACATAAGTCATGAGTCTTTTTGTTCAATCAAATTTATAGCCCACTCAAACACACAAAGATGTGAGAGAAGATTAATTAGTATTTCTTTCTATTCTGTTGGGGCTCAACATTATAAAAGAAAGGAAATAGTGACCATAATTCTCTACTTCAAGTGACTTAAGACACAAACATACAAATGAAGGCAGCTGCAGCCTCTGAGAATATCATTAAATATTTAAATAATGGTATTTATCAGCTACTGACATAAGCACAGTAGGTAACACAGATTTATCACCAAAATTTATTTGTGAGAAAACATGCATTTGCAAGTTATTTTGTCAGAACTAGCCTCAGTGAGCACTGATGGAAATTGCTCTCAGGGAAAAATAACAATAAATTAAGAACTTGGTAGATAGATAGACACATATGGGTTTTCCTGCCAAATAGGTAGCTAATTATTCATTGCTGTAAAAAGTAAGAAAAAAAGTAATCTCTGGGCTTAAAAATTTAATGAGTAACTATTAAATAGCTGGTCATTTGGGATGAATAAAGAGAACCTATTTACTTTTAGAAACTGGCAGATATTTCTTTGCATTCCTAAGTAAAATAATAAACTTTCTAGGAGATTAGATATCTTTGAAAAATCCTTATGAACATCTATATAGTAGCTTGAGGAAGAGAGTCAAAGGACTAAGCCTCAAATGAAGTGGACTTTTCTCACTGAAAGGAGCCGAATCAACCGGCTATTCTTGGGCCATTATTCACCAATAAAGCAGATAGCCGCTGTTAGAGGAGCAGTATGGCTTTATTGAAGATGGGACTCATTCTCCACCAAGAGTGATAAAGACATTCACGAAAAGGAGCCACCCTGCATGCCCCGCCCCCAGCACACGCAAAACAACAGATGCCTCAGGACTCTTTTACAGAACAGAATTTGAGCACTTAAAAGCCCCTGAGTAATTTTATGGTACCAACAGAATCTTCCCTTTGGCCACTGCCTTTCTGCTACAGTAACTGTGGGCACCTGCCATTTCTAATGAGTTATTTTGTGGCTAGCTGAGGATTTACACAGCTCTCTGTCCAAAAGGATCTGCCTACTTTCTCTTGGCAGACACAATGTAACATGCCAATGGACAAGACAGTCCCAGAAACCTGGCATTCTGCTTGTGAAAAGACTAGGTCTGACACCGACTTAGGACAGGCTGTGCCAAGAGGTGACTGTACCCACTAGAAACTTCAGAGGAAAAAGCTAGGGGAGTTTTTCTCCTCTCTTTCTAGAGATACCAACTGATAGCCGGAAAGATGGCTCAAGAGAACATGGTTACCACCAGGCCTTCCCATCAGTATCTGTATTAACTCACCAATTACACTGCATAATTTAAGAATCAATAAAATCACTAGCTTCCAAATTACTTCATGTTTGAAATTTTCATAAACAAGGCTGAGTGGGGCAGGGGAATATGAGGTGTGTTGCTTACTAAAGAGCCTGAGTGTCACACCAACCCCCAACTGCCTGCTTCTTATCCTTCCAGAGTTCACAGCTATCTAGGGACAGTATTTAAAGTTGAAAGCTCAAAGCACAAGTAAAACAAGTTGAGACTTAGAAGGGGGTTTTGTTTTGTTTAGAATAAAAATCAACTGCCCCAAACTTGCTGATTACATTGGAAAATTGTGCGGTATGCAGGAGGAAAAAAAGCAGCTTGCTGCAGGAAAAGTCCCTCTATTTAAATTCACAGAGAGCAGAAGTGCAGCAGCTGCAAGCCAGGCTGCCCAGAGGAGGTTATGAAGAGTCAGGTGTTGAACACAAATCAAACAACACAAAAAAGGCTCCTGTTGAGTAGGACATAACATGAGGAGGGAACAGTGGTAGCGGATGAGCACTTGGTGGTGGCCATGGTGATAGCAAAAGGGTAGCTGAGCTGAGCATCAGGTTAGGTCACCAAAACTGACAAGTGCTGAAAAAGACAGCTATGAATTACATCTTCCTGGTTACATCACTCACAAAGGGCCAGCGTTGACACTAGTGGCTTCACCTCCATCATATTTACAGTCGCTTGTTCACAACTACCGTAATTTCCTAGTGTGGAGGAGATGGTGTCCGTGAACTTAAGAATAAAACTCTATGTAATTATCTTATTTCCTGGTATAGTTTCTTGCTGGGAAAAGTGGGGTTCCTGAGCTGGCATGCAGTAGCACCATGTCCTGCCTCACCTGTACCTCTGGTAACTGTGAGAAGCCGTGGAGGAACCGACAAGTCTGCAGAAAAAGCCTCTGGAACAGGTCCTCTCTCTAGCAGCTTTATCTACAGACAGGATGGTGAAAACAGGTAAGCGTCATGAAGCCTTGCCTATGTGTCTCCTGCATTGTCTTCTCCAGCAACTGCTGCTGCCTTACAATGTGTCTGTCCTAGCCTCCAAGCCCCTGGGCAAGGCTGAACAACGAAACCCTGGCTGAAGGACTGTCTTGAAAATCATCATCTTGTACACTGCAGTGAGTCTGGCAACACTGTGTTCTCTGCAGAGCTCAATCCTTCCCATAGGATTGCTCTCTAATGTATAATTGTCTACAATGTTTCTCCAACAGGAAAACCGTCACTGGTGTCCCCAGCCACTGTCCCTTTCCAGCTGTAATAGGCAGTTGTAAATGTCTTCCCACACCCTTAAAAACCCTCTCACAATGTTGGGCTTAATCCACATATAAACTGGCAGGGGAGCTTATTTTGATCATAGTTCAGTACGCGAAGGAATACAATAAAGTCTTTTGCTCAAACAACCTTATAAGGTTAGTCATGGTTCAGATGAAACTAAAGGATTTACCTTTCAGAATTTACATGCTTTCCAAGACTCTAAGGTCTTCCTAACAACAACACAAAGGATGACACATGAAATTCTTGTCTAACACCAATCTGGTGCTAATTATTCTATATGATCTTTAACTTTCATGCCTCAGCATCACTCCTTCATTCATGAATATGGATGACTTCCATGAAAAACATCTTATACAATAACCAAGTCTCTAAGACAAGGAATAAATAAATTTTCAAGATGACACAAGGTCTATTTTCATTCTTTTTACTCAAGAAACTTTTAAAAGGCAAATCTCTTAATATAATTAAACCAAAAATGGGGGCAACTGAAATAAAATACTGGATCCTGCCCCATTCTTCCATTAATTATGAACAGCAGACAAAAATAAACCTGTTTTGTGGTCATTCCTGAATGATGAAAGTCATTTCATGTCACCTATGCTTTCTTGTATTACACTAACCTATTCCCAGGAAGCAGTATGAAGAGAGAAATCAATTTTTAATAATAGACCTTATTTCTTAGAGTGATTTTATATTCACAACAAAATTTAGCACAAAGGACAGATATTTCCCATATGTCCCCAGCTCTGTCCATGCAGTGTTCAATAATAAATGTAAGAATCCTATCAGTCAAGCAAGGGGCATCCATGAGTGCCTTATGGAAAAAGCTACTGGAGTTACAGTCAAACTTAGGGAAATTTTACAACATAAAATAATAAAATAAATCTGTATCAGATTAATGCCATAAATACCACGAAATGATAGTACCTAATATACTTGGTTAAAATTTGACAAAATTTCTCTTGTTAGAAATCAAAGAAAAACAACCCACAATTACATACTCTCTGGAGTTTGGGTGGCTCGTGCAATTTAAAAACACAGCATCTACTTGCACCTGTTCACCAGAAGAGCACAGAATAACTTATATCAAAACTGCTCCCATGTGACATTCCCATAATACCACTTCTCTGTACACATTCTTACCTGAGAAGGAGTAAGCTTCACCCAGTCACAAATGGGCTTCTGAGAGCATGCCTTAGACAGGTGCAGAACCCAGGGCAGGCAGAGCTCTGAACAAGCTCCCTCCCGAACAGGAGGAGGGGGCCGGAGCCTTGGATGAACAAGCCCACACAGGCAGGGAACAAAAAAGTCCCACCCTTCAGTCACAGAGTGAGAGGCTGGGCAAACACTGCACTTGGCCACAACGAGACAGAAAGACAGTGGCTGAGAGGGACTCTTTCAACTATTCTAAGCAGAACAGCAAATAGAGCAAAAGCTTTTCACAGGCTGACTGCGCAAGAACACTGCCTGGGAAGGAGTGAGCAGCCAGAATGGGACCAGAAGTGCCTCTTGGAGAGAAACTACTGTCCCTTACAAGAAGAAATCTGAAAACTACATCTGCTTTCTTAAAAAGAAAAAGGTCCTAGCCATTCTGTACTGAAGGCTACACAAAACTATAGCCCTAAAGAAAAGAAGCCTGCAGTGCAAGAAACGGGGCAATGAGGTAACTCCTCCGCAAGCTGTTCAGAAAGTTTCTCTGAACAGCCTGCCCTCTTCCATCCCTTTCCTACTTTACCTTGCGGGTGTAAGAAAAGACGTGAGATCTTTAAGCTTAAAGTTCCCAATAGTGAAGCTATCAAGGAAATAAATATGAGATCAAGTCTAAAAGGAGCTCTCGAATTAACTTTCCTGCCTGAATGGTCAAGTGTTGAGACTTTTGCCCTATAAGTAAATCTGATCAGGAACACAATTCTTTGTTGAATTAACATGCTAGTGCACGCACACATACAAGTCCCCGGATGTACCCGTCTACAAGTGCTAACTTTACAATAAAAATTTCAGTATTTCCCAGATGTACCAAACAATACAAAATGTGCAACTGTATTCCAGGTAAAATTTTAGGATAATCAACCTATACAAACATAAATAGATTCCTACATCGCAATGTTTCTAGTGTGTGATAATTGCATATTACTGATGAACCCATTAGATGGGGAGTTGTATGCTTTAATTCCCTGACTCATTTAATCATGGGCTTCTTTATTTGAGAATACCCAGGGAGAACTGTATTTTACAATACTAATTCAGGAAAATGCTTACAGCTCTAGATTTTGTTTGCTAACTTTTAGTTCACCATGCTTACACCGTGATGAGTTCCCAACCACTAAAGAAAGTCACTGAAATTAGGTTCCTCATATGTCCCAACAGGCAATAATATCTGTGAAATAAGAGTATGATCAGTTTCCACAGTTTCACTACTTCCAAGCCTGGGTGTTTTCCCCAGAATGCAGGCAGATGAAAAGGACGCATTCGGCACAGATGTTCGACAAACCACTGTCTGAGCAACCTGCCAAAGTACTTGACGAAATACCTGACAAAAGCAGCTTACAGGATTATTCCACTCACAGTTTGAGAGTACAGTCAGTTGTGGCAGGAAAGTCAAGTGACAGCAGCTTAAGCTAGCTAGTCACACTGTATCACAGTCAGGAAGAACGGAGCAATGAATGAATGGCAATACCCAGTTAGCTTCATCCTTTTTATGCTTTCAAGACCCAAGACCAGAAAATGGTGCCACTCATTAGGTGCCCTAGGTGATTCTAGATCATGTCAAAGTGATACTAAATAGTAACCATCACAACTACCAACAACTTTGTAATGGTGAATTTGAAAGGTAATGCGGCATCCACCCACAAGAATTTTGAAATTGTGCAGCTGCCACAGGGCATGAGGTTGAATTACGATAGCCTGCTCTCCTCGAACCCTGACGGTGAAATGTCCATCCAAACACAGTGCTACTTACATCCTTCTATGCACCTTTCAACCACTCCCATACTGGTGGACTCAGAGCGAAGCCACTTATCAAACCTGACTCCCATCACAAGTACTTCATTTATCTCGGGTCTCACCGTCCTGCAGTCCTCTCACAAGCCCACATCCCCACACAGCTACTGTTCTCATAGAAAGGGGACATGAGTTTGGGTCCAACCTCCAGAACACGATTACTGATGCAGTCAACTCTGTATCCCTCCTTCACCAGCCTAAGAGCACAGTGCTCCGCCCAGGGGATTCTCCCCAATCACTCTCCCTTACCAACAGAAATCTCGGGGCTGTGAGAGGAGTTCCACAGTAGGGAATGTGCTCAGCAGGCACAAGTCCTGGGTTCCAGCCCTAGCAGTTAAGAGAACACATTGCTTGTATAGAGGACCCAGGCTTAGTTCCTAGTACCCATATGGTGGTTCATAACCAGCTTTAATTCCAGTTACAGGGAATCTGATGGCTTCTTCTGACCTCCTAGGGCACTAGGTGTACATACAACAAACATACATACTCACAGGCAAAACACACATCAAATTAAATAAATATAAAAAGTAAGTAAAAGATTGAAAACTTTCTAAACCCAGTTGTACTCATCTAATTTTCGAGTAAGAATACATGTAATGAACTTAACTAGGGAAAGCATTTTTATACACAAATCCACCACCAAAAACGAGAATTCCAACGTGATGCACCACAACGTCTATGTCCTAAGAAGCTCGGTTATATGTATAGACTTTAGGTCTGGTTAATTTTGGTGTGTTCTATTTTTTATTTGCAAATTTCTTAATAATAAATTTTATTTTAAAATTAACTTAAAACCCCGTCTTTTTGATTTTCTGAAGCAAATATTACATCATTAATTCACAAGTATCTTCTAATGAGTAGAATAATAAGCCATCCTATTTGAAGACTACCACCAGTTATTGGAAATAACATTTGATTTAAAAAATGATTAAGGAAGAAAAGAGAGCGAGAAATGCTAAACATTAGGGGATGAGAAAGGACTGAAAGCAGCTGAGGCAAAGTCACGAAAGAGGATGTAGAGCTAATTGTTTTTCTATTTCTAAGTCTGTCATGGATTTTTTGTTTTGAGGATAGAAACGTGTATAAAATGCACTTGATATTAAAAGTATGAAATTTTAATGTGAAGCTCCAATCTTTCATTCTGAATGCCTAACTGTATAGAAGTTGACTGAGCTGCATGGACTTTTGGTCTAGTTAATATTGGTGTATGATGTATTCATTTATCAGCAAGAGTATTTATAACAAAGTTTGTAAAATTAAACCAAATTATCTTTGGTATACACTTTAATATATGAAGTTTAAATATAAAATTACAAAGAAATGATTAGGGGAGATATGGGACATTGAGCCAGCAGCCTACTTTCCCAGAATCTTACTCATAGTTTTTAATCTGTAAAATAGAATTAAAACCAGTTCCCTCACAAGGGCCCACGAGAACCGAGAGAGGAAAACACAGAACCCGAAGTTTGGGGTGTACGTTTGGCATGTGCTGCAGTGCTCTGGCATGCTGAGCCATGCTCCAGCCTGCTTTCTGAGAACAGCCAGCTTCATAAACAGAAGTTCACACACGGTCTCTCTGTATTGCTAAGGTACAGCTGAGTGCCATTAGACTGGAAACAGGCCCGCACAGTGCTCACACTCCTTGTGGAAGTACATGAGTTCACTTAGGATGTTCAGGCCACAGAAGGTGTCAGAGTAACGATTTCCCCCTCTCCCCAACTGTGTTTTGGATTGTGGCTGCTCCTATCTCTCCCTGCTTAGGCGGCCAGGTCCCGGGTGAGTTGACCCCTCCTAGTTTCCAGCAGCTATGGGGTTCTTCACCCTATTGCTGCATTTTCTTGCTCGCCTGGTTTGTACTTTCTTTTGTTCTGGTCTTTGCAACATAATGTATTTAAATATGAACCGGAAGCCTAAGATCTATGGTATTCTGAGCATAATAAAAGCATTGCCCATCCTGCCAATATGAAAAATGAGGAACATGATCAAGCGATTGGAGAAGAGGGAAGTGTGGGAGCGGAGTGCTATCTTCATCTCATATCTTGGCAACAATAAATATTCTCTAAAGCTAATAAATTCTGTAAATGAAGGATTTCATATTGCTGTTCACATTTATAACAATTTCTACCACAAAAAAATCCTGAAAACTAAAAACACAATATAAACAAATCACAGGAGAAACACAAATAGAAAAGAGGCTGGTGAATAATTTGGAAATAGCATCAAGGTGGGAGTCGCTTTGTTGACCCGGGGCCTCAACCTCTCTGTTACAACCAAGGACTCTCTGCCTTGCCCTTGACCTTGCAAAATCTCTACTGTTGGGATCCAATTATAGACAGGGTTTCACTATTTAGCCCTGGCTGTTCTGAAACTCTCTCTGTAGATCTGGTTTCAAATTCACTGAGATCAGCCTCGCTTGCCTCCCGCCTCCCGGGTACTGGGGTATTGGGATTAAAGAGTGTGACACTATGCCCAGCTGAGAAAGTAATTCTGATTTCTCTGCGTATCACCTAATTTGACAGCTATTCCTCAGAGGCTTAATACAAAAATTTAAGCCACTTCCTTCACATAGTTAATTTTTTTTAACCCCGCTTATCTTCATCTTCAGAGTTTCAGGGAAAAACTAGACACCTTCACAGAGAATCTCTTCACAAAAACCACAGCCTCCACCATGTTCATTTTCTTGTTTCCTACACAGGCTAGTATCAAACTCGCACTGTAGCTAAGGATGACCTTAAACTCTTAGCTTCTTGCCTCTGCCTCTGAAGTGCTGGAAGTGCGGGGCTGTGACCACGCCCACTCCTCCACTCCTAATTGTCTTCCTTAGGCCTCTTCTTCTGGTTACCACTTATGTCTGCTTTCTGATGCTGAGCAGCTGGCACAGCCTAGAGACAATAACTTTCTGCAGCTCTCCCAGCTCCAGGTTTGGTGATGTCAAACCAGTAACTAGTCACTTAAAACTGGCTGTGGCAGGGATAATTCCACCAAAGAAATCGACAAATAGTTCAAATCAGGTTTCCTCAGCCCCTCTCAGGCTACCTGTAGCCTCTGGCAGTACACCACTCTAAAGGCTGGTGCATTGGACACGACACAGAAACAACAGCTATTTATAAAGTGGTGTGGAAAGTAAGAGTACAATCATTTCCCCCTAGGGCAATACATCTTTTAGGCTTTTAAACAGTGAATTGATTTGGAGGGTTTAATTTCCTTGATACTCCACTTCCACAAGATACACCAGGGTTACTACAAACACTACAGGATCTGTGAGCACAAATGAGGCTCTGTTTCTAGAGTGAATACCATGCTGCCCTGTTCTCTTGGTTATATGCACATAGCATGTTTGGCCCCAGTAGTTCTAAATAGTACATCTAATGTGGTCTCCATTGTTCTCATCACTAGGAAACTCAAGAAAGCATAAGGATATTTATTATAACATAACAAAACCATTCAAAGAACAATCACATCTCTGCCTTCTCTACTTTTTTCCTCTCATCTCAAATATGAAATCATTGGAAACATATTAATAATCACATTACTTTTCCCTAGCTCCCAGCTGTTTATAGATTAAAAACAAAAGGAATTTAATGGTGCCCTTGATCCCTTCGACTTTGCAAAGGATCAATTGTAAAAATGACATACAATATACTCAAAGTCAACTCAGTGGGGCCGGAAAACAAGGATAAATTATCAGAGGACATTATTGTACAGCATGGCAAAGCAGATCTAATAAGCACAGCCAACTGGTCTACCTGGGCCATCTACCTACTGAGCATGAAACAAAACTATTTTACATAAGGAAAATCAAGCATACCAAGGAATAATCAAGCATATCAGTATCTGAGATGATATTACCACCAGTGTCACTCTAATTCTTCATGCTCAATGATCTAAACATCTCATTGCATCACTAGAGAGCAGTGTTACTAAATTCTACCAATGATTACTGAATTCTATTTTACTAATAATTGTCAGTAAATGGAGGAAAATCATTAGCTTTAAAGAACAGAGACCATGAGACAACAAAAATTCTTCCTAAATTCTCTTATCTAGGGTGTTTTGGGGAGACAGGGGTTCAAGACAAGGTTTTGCTGTATAGCCCTGGCTGTCTTGGAATTCCCTCCACAGATCAGGCTGGCCTCAAACTCAAGAGAGAGATTCACCTGCCTCTGCCACCTGAGTGCTGGGATTAGAGATTATCGTGCTAATTTTAATAGATTTATTTTCATCTTTATTTACGTGTTTATGTGTGTGTGCAGGTGCCCTTGGAGGCCAGAAGAGGGTGTCAGATTCCCCTGAAACTGGAGTTATAGGAAGTTATGAGTCACTTGACAGGCAGGAGTGCTGGGAACTGAACTCAGGTCCTCTGTAAGAGCAGCAAGTGTCCTTAATATCTGCACCAGTTTCCCAGCTCCCACCTAAACCCTTTACTGCACTTCAAGAAAAGCATGCAATTCTCAACAGAAGCAATGCTGGGTGCTATTCAGAATGCTGGAGTTGATTTTTATTTCTTCATTTGAATCACTAAGATAAAGTTTGTCTCCCAGAATATGACTCTTAGATTGGCAATGCTTTGTGTTGGAAGTCAAATTTTCATATCGCCTGTCACATACTGGCAATCAGCAGCTCACAGCTTAAAGATAAGCCCATAGCACCAATGTGTAAGTTATGAGCATTGAACTAGAATCATACCAACCTTGGTTGGAATCAAAGAGATTTAACTTTCAACAAGATAGGTTCTTTCTGCGGTTCAATGTTCTCATTTCTACAATAGATACAAAAGCTATCTATTTCAAAGGATCACTAGAAAGACTACTAAGAAACTTTATGAAAAGTACACAGTAAACTAATGAGTATACAGTAAATGCTCTCTAAACTGGAACAATTCCCTGCCACTCAGCCCTATGCTGTGGCACACTATATCCATGAATCAGCTCAACTACATAGTCATCCAAGGTGGTATCTTACAATCTCAGCCATTTAAAGAAGAGCATCTCCATCTGCAAGCCGCACACAAATCACTGGAGGACATTGTTAAGAGTGTGCATTATGACTGGGGGCCTCCTGGTTGGGGCTAATGCCCTGCATTTCTAATAATCTCTTAGAGGACACAGATAACTGGCCAGGAACTGCAACCTTGGCATCAGATACCCAACAGTGTAGTCTTCCACCACCGCTTCTCTGGCAAGTCCAAACATGCTAGCCAATGTCTCAATCTTGAGTCTACCACTGAACATGACTTTCCTGCAAAACTAGAACTCTTGGTCAAACTATGGACCACTTAAGATAACTGCTAAACATAGAATACAATCATAAGAAAATCCAGGAACCTATAGAAAGAACTTGAGCTATCAAATTAAATAGGTCCAGCTTCAAGCTCTAGCTGCTGGAGTGCTAGCTTTTTATATCACTTTGGATTGACTGTAAAAGTTACCAATTTGTTTCCTTATTTGTAAGTTGCCGATAATAATCTACCTAAAATTTTAAGACATTTCAAACAAAAATATGCATTTTTTTAAAAAACAGATTCTCATTTTGTAGACCAAGTTTCCCTGGAATTTATTATGATTTTTCTGCCTCTGCCTCCTAAATGCTAAGGTTATAGGCTCCCTCATTATACCCAGCTAGTAAGACATATCTCAGAAAAAAAATTAATATTAAAGTTAATATGCATGTATTCCCATGAACTGACACATAGCCACAGTATGCAATAGGAAGATAACAGTTGTCTTCCTGACTCAAGTGTTTAATCACATACTAACGTAGACCTGCACTGGTGCTGGGATAATGCTCAGAGGCCTCTCTCTCCAGCAAACCATCTGAAGACCGGCCACTACTGAAAGCTGCCACATTAGTGAGTTCCCAAGAGCAAGAATCTGATTTCCTAGTATGCTCTAATCGTCAACACCTAAAGAGTGGAACCAAGCTGTCATTCACACAGCTCCTCTCTATACTGCAAACCTCGAAGACTTCTCCTCCCACACATATAAAAGGGGGAAAAAACCAGAAGTCATCTCCATCATAGTCTTGAAAACATACTACAATATTATTTTTTCAATAAGCAAAATGTTATTATAATAAATCAGCCTGGAGTGACAAGATGGCTCAGTGGCTAAGGTATTTGCCACCAAGCCTGCAAGCAAATCACAGATGACCTGAATTCAATCCCTAGAACCCATATGGTGGACAAAGGGAACCAGCTCCCTCAGGTTGTCTTGCATATATATGTGCAGATATGCACATATACATATACACAAATAATAAAAGGTAAAAGAAATTTTTTACTAATTCCATGATAATACTTCTCTGTGCTAGTTCTCACTTCTAAGAGCTGAAATGGTTTCTGTTTTTATTATTTTTGAAATTATGTATATGCACATGTATGTGTGTGTAGGTATGTACATATGAGCTCAGGTGTCTGAGGAGGCCAAAGGCAACCAATCCTCTTGGAGCTGTAGTTACAGTCTATCTGATATAGACTTTGGGAACTGAACTTGGTTCCTCTGCAAGAGTATATCCTCTTAACTGCTGAGTTACCTCCCTAGTTCCAAGATTCTGTTTTCCTCTTTAAAAAAAATTCTCTGAAACATCAGTTGCATAATTTGTTCAATGTGAATTTGCCATGTCCACTGTGTGCTAGCACTGTACCACGCACCAGTATACACTAAAGAATAAACAGACTATGTCTGTGCCCTCGATGATCTCACTACTTAAAACATCTCCTAACTCATGTCCAAAGCAGGACACATTGTCAACTAGCTCTGATCCAAAACCTAGCCCTTGCATAGCAGACACTATAAGCCAGATCTAAATAAACCACAGCAAAGTTGTTAAGAGAACTGACGTGGCCATAATCCCTTACTAGCACTCAAAAGGCAATAGATGAAACCTGCCAACAAAGTGGTGTGGAATGTACCACCAAATGATGATATAACCAGTATTCCTCACTTTCAGGATACAGTGGGGCAGCAGCCCCTTGGGATATGGAGCCTGTGATAGCTTTAGTATGTATACACAGTCAACATATCTTCTTGGAATATGGCCACCTTCTCTTCCTAACCATGAGCTTCTTGGCAGGTCTACGACATATCAATAGCTTCCTGTTGTCCATCAACATACTAAACAGATGGTGGGACTCATTTTACCTGACATGCAAGTCATATTTAACATCTCACACCTGCTTACAGCTATCATATAAAATAGTGACACTGAGTATCTATCTATAACCTAATCTTGGAAATAGGAGCACTAAGCAAGAATGAAGTCAGTTTTATTCACCATCTTTCATTTGTTAATACTGTCAAGCTGAGAGCGCCCCATTCCTAGAATCTGCAGGGATAGATGATTTACTGTCTACAGAATCTTAATATAAACTCATATTAATCATAGAAATTGGATGATCTGCATAATATAAAGAATTCCACAAAAACATAATCGGGGTTGGGAATGTAGCTTAGTTGGTAGTATTTGCTTAGCATATACATATATCCATCAATGTATAAACCAGGTGAGGTAGCACTTGCCTAACATCTTAGCATTCAGGATCTGGAGACAAGAAGTTCAAAAGTTCTACATCATCCTTGGCTACATAGGGTGTTTGAGGCAAGCATAAGACATGAGACCCTGTTACAAAAAAACAACAAAATTACACACACACACACACACACACACACACACACACATTCACTCATACTGGGGAAATTATATGATCAATTATATGATCAATCAGTAAAACCTTCAAACGAGGATCAATTCGCTGTTCACAAGGATGAGTCTTAATTGCATCCACAGTCTGTTATTAGTAAAACCTAGACACTAATAGGAAACCCCGTCCCATCATGTTTTCACAGGAAAACATGCTAAATCACAGCATTTATCTTAAACTGATACATGAAAAGACACAGTTTACCTTTTCAGCATAGTCAGCTTAGGATAATCCTGCGTTAAACTACAAACGGTGTTAAGTAGCTGACAGATTCAGTGTGGAGAGCCCAGAAACCCCTTACAAGAAGTTGGACCAGTCACTCTGATCTGATGACATCAAACAGTTTCAAAACCCCCATCATGTTCCTTCCCTCCCCCACTCTCTCCATTCCAACTCTGGGTTTTGACACAGCAGCATCTAATTCACATTAAACAACACAATTTTGCTTTCACTTTTTTTTCAACACAAGCCGCAAGGCTTCTTATTTGAATACATTTATTTGTGCTTAATAAGCAATGAGAAACATTGACTGAGAGCAGAATTAAAATTTACTCTGAATAGCTGTCCCGTGGAAAGTACATTAAGGATTCCCATAGGGTATGGCTGAAGTGGCAGCTTTGTGACAGTGGCAGCTTTGAGACAGTGACTCCAGAGAGTTATCATGAAGACGTATGTCATGTAACAAGAATTCGATGGGAATGAATATCACCTACAAAATTACTAACATTTTATAAATACACCGAGAGAGTAATTGCCTCCTAACACAGCCCCCAGACTATGATTGGAACACAAGGATAATGGGCTTCCTCATAGCTTGGGTGCACATGCGAAGAAAACCTTTTTCTGTTTTATTTAATAAAACAATGAGATATAGAGGACGCATGCAACCCTCCAACCAGGAAGAAGTCAAAGGCATTATCCTGAATTCCACACTATAGTTCTGTTCCTTCCCTTACTAAGATTCAAAATTGCTACAGGCTAAGGATGAAGCTCAGTAGCAGGAGCTTCACCATCATGGTTAAGGTCCTACTTTCTTATTTATTTATTCATTTATTTATTTATTTACTTTATTCTTCTCTCATATATTGCATCCCAACCATGGTTTCCCCTTCCTCCTCTCCTCCCAGCTCCACCTTCCTTCATCCCCTCTTCCCTAGATCCACTCCTCCTCTTTTCCCATCAGGGAAGGGCAGACCTCCCAGGGATATTGACCAAACTTGGCATGTCAATTCACAAAAAGACTAGACACATCCCCTCATGCCAAGGTTGGACAAGGCAATGTAGTAGGAGGGAAAGGGCCCAAAAGCAGGCAAAAAGAGTCAGAGGCAGCCTCTGCTCCCACTGTCGGAGTTCCATAGGAACACCAAGCTTCACAATCATAACATATATGCAGAGGACCTAAGACAAGCCAATACAGGTGCATGACTGCCAGCTGAGACTCTGGGAGCCCTTGTGGGCCCTGGTTAGTTGATTCTGTGGGCTATTTTGTTGTAGGGTCACGATGCCTCTAGATCCTACAGCCCTTCCTTGTCCTCTTCTGCAGGATTACCTGAGCTCTACCTAATGTTTGTCTGTGGGTCTCTGCACCTGCTCCTATCAGCTGCTGGATGAAGCCTCTCTGGGAATGATTATGCTAGGCTCCAGTCTCTGAGTACAGCAGAGAATCATTTCACTGACTTTTTTGTCGATCATGTTTGGTTATATGTTTGGTCTCTGGGCTAGCCAGATTATGGTTCCTGGCCCTCCTGGCAGTCTCTGACATGGGTTACCTCTCGTGGCATGGGTCTCGATTTAGAGCAGTCATTGGTTCAGTCCCACAAGTTCTGTGCCGCCTTTACCCCAGCACATCTTGCAAGCAGTACTTATTGTAGGTCAAAGGTTTGGGGGCTGGGTTGGTGTCCCAATCCCTTCACTGGAAGGCTTGCTGGGTAATAAAAGATGTTAAGCCGCTATTTTCAATCACCAGAAGCAATGAAGGGAAGGGGGCCCACCATTCCTTACCCACTTGACATTTTTGTGAATTCCATACAAAATACTCCCCTAAGGTTCTTGTGTTCAAGGTGTATTCTCCAACTACTGGTGCAATTAAGAGGTGACTAGATCCTGAAGTTGCTCACCCCATCAATGGATTGCCATCAATTAGTTCATACTTGCATAGGTTATTCATAGAAAGTGAGGCCTTGTTGGGAGAAGAAATCATGGAGGTTTGTCCTGGAAGAACATATCTTGTCCCTGACCTCACTAAGCTCTCTTCACATTTCTGTGTTCTCTCCTCTTGTGGAACAATCTTTCTGTACACTATGAAGATATGTTGCTTGCATTGGTTTAATAAAGAGTTAAATGGGCAAAAGCAAGGCAGGAAGAGGTTAGGGAGGACAGGGGGAGAGCTTGAGGATCAAGAAGGGCAGGAGACACAGGGAGAAACATGATGAGCATACCATGTTAAAGAAAGGTACCGAGCCATATGGTAGAACTTAGATAAGAAATAAGAAATATGGGTTAATTTCAGTTGTATGAGCTAGTTAGTAAGAAGCCTAGGTTATTGGTCAAACATTTACAATTAATAAATCTCTGTGTAGTTATTTGGAAGCTGGCAAGTGAGACAGAATATTATGCCTACACTCTCCCTCCATCCATCAGCTGCCTGGCCATTATTATGAGTCGCCTCTTCACCACACACGATACTCTGCCATTACTCATTTCCAAAACAAGAGGCCAACTAACTCTGGACACAAACCATAAGCTGAAACAACCCTTCCCTCATGTAAGTTTATTATTCTCAGATATTTTGTCAAAGCAATGGATACTGTTTTCATGAATTTCACCACAGCAAATTTAAATTAAAACCATTTTACATGAAGGATATTTAAAAACTGGCTTGAATATAAGATATAAAACTGTATCTGTATCTTTGTCATTTTCTTCATGTGATTTTTCTTCATAGTTAATTTCTAAAAAAAATTCCTCTATTTTGCATGTATCCTAATATAACCACCTAAAATGAATCATGAAGCACATGACGAAAAATCACCTCAGATTAATGCTTTGTGCCTTGTTCACCGCACTACATTTCATTTTGACTAAAATAATGAAGGACAGAGGGCAACATTGTGTGGTTACATGGACCAGGGACCTGAGCAGTTCAACCAAAGCCATGTCTACTCACTGTGGGCTAATCCTACTCGATAAGCAACTTGATCACTTAGTCCCATTACTTATCACTTCCCTAGGGCTCCTGAAAACAGAAAAGAAAAAGGACCCTGAAGTTAACATAGAGAACAATGGTTAATACTAAAATTAATGCTGATTGCAACTGTAAACTTCAAGATGCCCAGAGCCCAGTAATCCTGATAAAAACAAGATAATATGGTCTGATTGCTTTTGAATATCCCATGTACCTGCAAGGAACAGCTCTGTAAATTGTCAGAGCAATTTATGTGCAAGGAATTCAAAGTTAATTTCTAAAGTCTAAACCATTGTTTCCTCTACTCTCAAGTCTGTCAAATCAGCCTTTTCTTTCCTATATACATTATATGACCTGTACCCACACCAAAAGGAGTTCTTCAGCATGAGTGTGAGACAGGATAACAGAACTTTGATGTGGGATTTCCCTCTGTATGCTGTGATTACCATTGATAAATAAAGAAACTGCTTTGGGCCTATAGCATAGCTATAAGGGAAAACTAAGCTGAATGCTCGGAGAAAGGAGGTAGAGTCAGAAAGAAGCCATGCAGCCCTGCCGCTGGAGCCAAACGGAACTTTAGCAGGTAACCCACAGCCACGTGGCGATACACAGATTAATAGAAATGGGTTAAATTAATAAGTTAAAAGTCAGCCAATAAGAAGCTAAAGCTAATGGGCCAAGCAGTGATTTAAATAATAAGGTTTCTGTGTGCTTATTTCGGGACTGAGCAGTTGGGAACAAGTGGCCCCTCCCTACTACAGAACTTGTTGTTTGAATGCAAACCTCTCAAATATTTGCATATCACAACTTTTTTGTGACTTAACTCCATCATCTAAGAATGGCATTATAAATGCATCATCATCAGCCAGGTGGTGGTGGTGCATGCCTTTAACCCCAGCACTCAGGAGGTAGAGGCAGGCTGATCTCTGTGAATTCAAGTCCAACCTAATCTACAGAGAGTGGTCCAGTCTCCAAAGCTACAGAGAAACCCTGTCTCAAACCCATCCCCCACCCCGCCAAAATGCACCATCCTCTTGGGGCTGTTGAGAACTACATGCAGTATATAGCTAATGCCATTGCTGATGTTAGCTTTCTGAGTAATGGTCACAGGTACCCTTTATATGACTTCTTGAATCTATGGGAGATAACTGAAGACACAAGAAAAATCTACAAAAAAATCTTTCTGGTTGGGCGGTGGTGGCGCATACTTTTAAGCCCAGCATTCAGGAGGCAGAGGCAGGTGGACCTCTGGGAGTCTGAGGCCAGCCTAGTCTACAAAAGCTAGTTCCAGAACAGATTCCAAAGCTACAGAGAAACCCTGTCTCAAAAAAAAAATCTGTCTGGTGGCTATCATAACTGCAAAATTTTATAAGCATATCCTGACATTACAAGGTATGCATAAATGAAACAATTTATCAGGGTAAGACAAAAGAAGTCATTCTATGAACAAAAGTCTTCATTCCTGGTATGTGCTGTTAAGGGGCTTAAAATGTTCTTTCCTAGTTTAGGACTTAACAACTGACATTGCCCTTCTTGGTCCTATAGAAGGTAGAACACTAATGTGAATCCCAGCCAAAGTTAAGCTATGTTCATTCTGAGAATTGACCTTTTTCTCAAACTATGCAATCACCATGAAAGCCTAGGCTGGCCTACTAGACAAGGAGACATTGCATGGAGAAAAATCACCCCATCCCAGACCAGCCAGCACAGAGCTACAACCAGACAAGCTACATCCTGTGACTGACTCAAATCAGCAGAAACATCTATCAACCCACAGCTGACCTTAGATGTGGTCCGTGATCCAAACAAGGCCACAAGAACCATGGGGCGCATCCAAAGATTTGATAAAAGGCTATGTTTTCCCCCAGCAATGAATGATTCACAATACTTTCTCTTCCTACAGATGAGCCCTTCCATATTAATACTCACCACGCTAGGAGCTTCAAACACAATTCCCTTAACCCGGCCACAGGATAAACAGCCTAATAGCTGTTCTAAGGCAAAGTCGCACAAGTGGTCAGTTTGACAGGGAAGAAATGGAATCTGCATTCAAGAAGGCAGGACAGAGGGATGAGGACCTGGGCTCTAGACAACACTACAAGATCATGGTGTGCTTTTCCTCCAAATTTCCTTACCATGGACTTGCATCATCAAGCAACCCTTACTTTGTATTCTTTGTATTTGGCTACTGAGAACAACCAAAGTCAACCCTAATTCATCACAGAAATTGGGTTCCTTAGAAAAGGCTCTTAGAAGTTAACCCTTGACCTTATGCTTCCAGAGCCTTCTATCAGCATCTTTAGCTAACCTGAAAAAGCTTGTCCCCAACAGAAAAAGAGGCATTGCCTTTTTCTAGACACGACATAGCGGCGGCTGGCTTTTCTCCAGTCTCCAAAACAAAAGAAGAGCACCTACTCAAACATCACTTTGCTAGAGGGGCTGTAGCTGATTTTCCTGCTCATTCCTGATGAAGAACAGAGAGCTGGACACAGGAGGAGGGAGGAGTGCTGAGTGAATTCTACCCCGTGCACACACCCATCCACCCGAGCGGCATTCACGAAATGAAAAATGTACCTGGGCTCCCCTTTTCAACTCTTCCTCTTGGCTCTTCTTTAAACATCTAATTAAGAAGAAACTTATGTGTTTAGATCCTTTTTCCCTCTCTGGGGAATCCAGAAATCAAATCACTTTGCCAACACGGCCAGCAGAACAAATTGTTTGTGTTGTGGCTGAGCCATACGGCTCCCTTCACAAACGGCAGCGGAGCCTGCACAGCTTTGCTCTCACAAAGCCATTTGGGGGAAGATTTTTATGGCAACAGAGGAAATGTTTCTACCAAAACAACACCTACAGCTTTGCTGGAGATATTTTCAGGAGGTTTCCCCTACTGCCGTTTAAGTCGTTCGAATGTCTAGTTATAAAGTCTGGCTGCTGGGCCCCACGGGAGGATTTCTCAGTCAGTTATTGAATGAGCAACCTGGAGCAGGTCACTTAACCTGGCAAGACCTCTGGCTGGTCATAAAACAGAAATCTCGGCCCTTCCGGGAGTCTAAGAAATGAGGCAAGGATGCACAGTTAGCACCCAGGTTACATAACATGAGTTGAAAGAAATGAAGGGCACTGGAAGGATCTGTGGCAAATTCAATGCTAACGTAACCTTAAGAATCTTAGGGAATAGCGATATAGTTAGTCACTGTGGTCTAGAGAGCAGACTCCATCTACCTCAGGACCAAACGGTAACTCCCAAGCTGCTTGAGAGAGGCAGACAGAAGAATCAAAGCCTCTTGAGACAAAGCCCTCGGTTGTTCCCCCATGGTTAATACCTCGCACAGTTAACATCGGTGAAGAACACCCTCACCTGCTTTGGAGCTGCCTTCTGCAAAGCCCAAATCTCAGCTCAGCTTCTCCTGAGCTCCACCCTGAGTCTGCCTTTCCTTCCACAGGCCAGATATCTCAAGCACTCCAGAGTAAACCTCTGTTCCGTGATCTCTAGCTTAGCATCCATATCCCAGGAAACCCAAACTGAGACAGCACGGATACATTCACTGTTCAGGTGAAAAAGTAATTCCCACAAAGGTTAAGAAACATGTCGAATCCCACAAACCATGAGTGGTATCGCTAGAACTGGAGCCCAGAATCTAAACTGCCATTCTCAATCATTCTATGGCACTGCCATCATTTTGACCAATGAAATAAGCTAAGTTGTTGGATATCATCCTCACAGTAGGCGGCAAGAAGCAAATCAGTACAGACAGAAAAATGCTGTAGAGATATAAATATAAAAAATAAAAAGACAACTTCCATGCTACCAGTGCAGCTCAAAGGTCGAACACATTTGCTCTGGGTAGAGTTCCCAGCAATGAGGACAGAGGGAGTGGGCTTGATAATGGGGTGTAATATCAGAACCCTGGAACTGAAGCAACCTGATGACAATAGCACAGGCTTCTAGGAGGTGAGGGTGGGAACCATGCAGTGACATCTATTCCTCATGCACTCAGAGGACAGAAACAGAGATAACCCTGGCTTTTCCTCCACTCCAACTTTCACCAGTGCTCACACCCACAGACCTACCCAGGTGCCAGAGGACAAGGCAGCTTGGGAGCAGGAAAGAGACATGGAAGAGATCTAATGAGCAAAACTTAAATAGCCCAAAAATACACCAGAAAACTAATCAGCAAGAAGCATAAACACTCTGAGAACAAAACTGAACAAGGTAAGTCATGAGTCTGCCTAAAGTCTCTGAAACAGCAAGTGACCCCACACACTCAAGCTGCCCTAAGCAAAGGGCAGTCGGAGGATATGGACTCTCACACGCCCTGGCTTTTTACAAGCACATGGCTTTGCTATTGCTCAGTTCAAACCCTGAGATCGGAAAAGGAAGATGTTGGCAGGCATGGTGGCCTGTGCCTTTATTCCAGCACTGGTGGGACAGTTCAAAGACAGTCTCCGCTAGGCAGCAAGCAAGACCCTGTCTTTAAAAAAAAATGAACAAATAACATAAAAATAAAAACAATGGCGGGGCTACAACCTGGTGGTGGAGCACTTGCTTAGCATGAAAAAGGGTCTGGGTTTTATGCCTAAAAGTGTGTTTGGGGATTCTAAATATTTCCCATTATTATCTGTTAAATAAAATTTTAAAAATCTAATACTTGAAAAGCATTTCTATCGCAAACTAGTTTGATAGTGCTTAAGTAAGTAGAAGCTCATTACCCAAATATTACTTATTCAGCTCAAATTGTTTCTCTCAATTGTCATCTAAATTAGCTGCTGATACCCCTGCTATTCCAGAAGGCTAGATATACCTCTACAATTTCATATACTACTCGACAAAGTAAGAGCTAGAACCCAGATGCTTCTCGGAAACCCTATGCTGACTTCTCATGCAGCAGATATCTGAGAAGGGCGGGGAAAGGAAGGGAAAGGAGAGAAAAAGAGAAAACAAAATGGGCCACCACCATTCATCAAGTTTGCTTTCCAGAGACAAACACAGCATGGCTACTCTCTAATAATCCTACGCTACAAGTCTATTGCATTACTGTCCCTACAGAAGGAATGAGATTTGCTCTTTCATGGAGACTGCAAACTCCTTTTAGTCCTTCCACCCTCCAACAAAACTTCTTTGAGGTCATTAGAGCCCAAATGGCTTGAGAGGGGGATATAGGGTGAGAGCCAGCTTTGCTGCCAGCTCACTGTTTGGCATTACAATGGCCAATTATCTTCTCTGTGCCTCTGTTTTCTCATTTCCTTCCGACATGATGCAACTATAGCAAGATGGTCTCCACAGTCCTTCCAGTCCCGAGCGGGAGGATCGCGCACCAAGACGACAGAAACCCTTTCCAGAACCAGATAAACTGTTTCTTCCTCGACACGGCCCAGACGTCTGTTTGTGAGGCTGCTTACCAGAATTAAAAGTACGGTCTTTGGTCAAGGCAGAGAAAAAAGTCTGATCTCATTCCTGACTCGGTTGACTGTGACCTCATCCAGCAGTTCCCACCCTGGGTCTAGGGTTATCTGGCTGCTTCTTTCCTACCCATACCCTCTGCTGTGTAACTTTCAAGGGCCTTATCCTCTGTCACAGGCCACATTTGCCTTAGAAAAATAGGATATTAGCAAACACGACGCAAGCAAAGGCTTTGGAAGTCCTTACACAGCAAGCTTGGGCCCCTCCATTCTTGCTCCTGGATCATACCTAAGCAAATATGTTAGATCTAGAATGTTCAAGTATGATGACACACACTGCAGTAATAAGTCACCCCAGTCTTACTAGCTAAAGCTATCGACATCAGCAACAGACAGCCGAGTCACAAGGCACATAGGCCAACCCAGCCGAGGTCAGCAGACAGTTGTCAGATGATGTGAGCTAAGCCCAGATGAAGCACAGGTCAACCCCTAAATGTCTAAAATGGGGACACTTTTAAAAAAATTAAATATTTCAGGGCTGGAAAGATGGTTCAGCAGTTAAGAGCATTTATTGCTCTTTCAGAGGACCAAGGTTTGGTTCTCAGCACCTACATGGTGGCTCACGACCATCTGTAATTCCAATTCAAGGAGATTCAACCCTCCTTCTTATACCCCATGGGCACCAGGTAGGCAGGCACATGGTCAACATACGTACAACATGCATACATGCAGGCAAAACACTCATACTCAAAATCAATAAGTCCAAGAATGCTTTTAGTTTTTTTGAAACAGGGTTTCTCTGTGTTGCTCTGGTTGTCCTGGAACTTGCTCTGTAGACCAGGCTGGCCTCAAACTCAGGGATCCACCTGCCTCTCTGCCTCATGAGAGCTAAAACACATGCACCATCATGCCCAGATAATTTTTTGTTTTGTAGTGATTTTTTTTTTAATTTTTGTTTTTAACTGTGTGTGTGTGTCTATGTGGGAATGTGCCATGTAAGTGCCTGTGGGAGTCACAGACATCAGATGCCCTGGGCAGGGGTAAGGGCAGTTTTGAGCTGCCTAATGTGAGTGCCAGAAACTGAACTCCAGTCTTCTGCAAGAGCGGTATGCCATGCACTCTTCACCACTAAGCCAGCTCTCCAGCTGACTCCCCGCAGACGCTTGCTTGGTTGCCTTCCCGAGTTCTGTGATTGCTCGTTATGCAGCTTACTATGGCAATACATAATGGAGCGCATTCCTGAGCACGCACTCAGCCCACCTGTAAGGATTGTTTCCAGAATTGAAGTTCGAAGTAGTGTTATCCCGTGGACTTTAAATGCATCAGCACTTCCAGAGCTCTCAAGTCCCAAGATAAAGAAATTGGCTGAACTCTGTCTAACCTGTATTTCACTACAATGGGTTTTTAACCACAGATCTCCAAGTTTGATCCCAATCAAATTACCCCTCAGCCTCACAGCTCAAATCTAGGCTGAACTTCTAGCCAACCTCCTTACTGGATATACTACGTATTTCATTTTCTCTTGCAAGATGGTTAATGGTCCCTTCCAAACAAAAACAACAAAAATTACCCCACAAGCACTGTGACATCACAAAACCTTATGCTCAAAAACACATGGTAGAAATTAACAGTGAATGACCAAACAGCTAAAATCCTCAGACAGTGCAATTGTCTGTTCAAATAAATAAATCCTAAAATTTCAATATTCTCATTTGTCTTTGCTGGCCTGGCCCAGACTGACTCCTCAGCCCCTCTCTCCTGGACTCCCAGCCCCCTGGACCCCCAGCCCGTGTGTACTATGCATCTGTAACGACTGCAGCAAACGGGACAGGACCTTCTGCTCGGACACTATTCAGACGCTGGTCACATGTGATGCGAACCTGGAATGATGGTTCCACGTTCCTCTGAATCAGCAGGAGTTCCCTCCAACATGTCAAGGTTCTTCCAAACATTGTGGTTTTCCTGCTGGCTGTGGCTGAGAAACACTGAACGCCCTCATTCTCAGTGACCACAAGGTGGCACCATACAAGCTGGTAAATGGAAAACACCCCACTGTATTTTGACCTTCATAACTCAATTTCAGGAACTCAAAATTTGTAATAAGTTCAGAAAAAATTTGACCTCTACAATGTGGATTTTCTTGTGCAAAGTCCCCAGCTCTTAGTCACATACAAAACTGACTTCATTCATTCTTCATATACTGGTAGAGATAGCTGTTTCTCCAAAACCTTAACTGGGACCCTCCAGACCACAATGCAAGACCCACCCCTGCTAGAATTGACCCGGCATTAATGTTTTCCTACTACAAACACCTACCATTTGGTGCTGACTCCATAATGAGAAAGGTCCTTGCTTGGGGCCTTGTAGGTAGCACAGAGCCTATGAAACAATACTGAATGGGGGAAGTATGTGGCTGAAGGGAGAAAAGGACAGTTGGGAGGGAAAAGGAACAAGTAAGATGGGTAGTGGATATAAATATGAACGAGCTTTCTGAGTGTTCTATCTTTAGCCTCTTCTTTGCCCAACCTCAAGAAGAGGTAACTACAAACCCTAGACAAGAAGGGAGAGATTAAGTGGGATAGACCCCTGATCGCTGTATCAGCCAGCCGAGGTGGTCATTATGAATTTAGAAACAATGTCGAGCCAGACTGCTAAAAGATTTTATTTTGTTTCATTTTTAATTATGTATGTATGTGTCTCAAAGCAGGCCTACACATGTATTGCACTGTCTGCAGAGGCGAGAAAGGACACTGAATCCCTTGGAAGGAGAATTACAGCAGTTGTGACCCACCCAAGGTGGTTGCTCACTTGGAACAACACGGGAATCATCTAGGAGAGCATGGTATGCTCTTTTCCCCCTAGCCATCGTTCAGCCCTAACGTTCTTAGTTAGGGCACTTATCAAAAGCATAAAAGACATTTAAAAACAAAAACAGGATATGACCATGTATTTTCCTAATCAAGGGGGAAAAATACCTTTTACTTTTTAGAGATAACTACTTTAAGCCATTTGTTGAGCATGAAGAGTTCATTCCCAGACTCCAGCTATGTCATGAAAGACACACAAAGAAAGACGTTAGGAGTCCAGTGAATCCGATTTAGAGTATCGCATCACTGGGGTCACCAGGGAAATACTTCTACTTCCACCTCGGACACAAAGGTCCCTATTCCAGTTATCCAGGGAGCTGTCATTGTTAAAAGAGACAGAGGGAAATGAGTGCCAGCACAAGGTGTGTAAGACTGAAAAGCCTGATGTGCCCTTGGATTGAAGAACACCACACTCAGTACTCTTCGGTGCTTTCAGGCCGAGCAGGAATAGGTGCTGCCAACTTAAACAGCCTCTAACAGGCGTCATGCACTCGACTTAGGACCTCCTGGCTGCATAAACATGCAGCCTTGTTCTCCAGGACTGAATTTATTTGAACTATCTTTTGCAGCCCCCACCTCCTAGTCACAGCAAGGGCTGCACAGGATTTTCAGCACTAGGAAAACTCAAAACATCTCAAGAATTGGTTTAACCCTAAGATTTAAAATTAAGAAAAGGTATATCCAGAGACTGTTCTATCATTCTCGCTCCCTCCCTCCCATCCCACACACTCGTGTGTGTGTGTGTGTGTGTGTGTTATTTCCCTTCCATCTGAAATCCTTTAAAAACTACATGTAAAAGTATAAGCCATCACAACTGGCCACCAGCTGTCAGGAATGAGACACAGGCATATTGTGTGATTGACATTCTCTTTTGTGACAAGACTATAGTGCAGTAACTCTACTTCTCTGGAGAATTCTATAATTTGGAAACATTACAAAATTCATTTCTGCCTCCTACGGCCTGGTTTTCTGTATGCATTCTTTCAAAAGCCATCGCTGTCCCCTGGGAACAAAGAAAACTGATACCAAATTAAACAAAAGCAGCCTTCTGAAGGCCTCTCAAGCAAGGCCTGGCAAATAAAAGTGATTTCTCCACTTTGTTCTCCCTTTCCTCTTCACACAAAGTTAAATCCCTCAAGGTTGCTTATTATTTTCACTTGTAAAAGTGCCTTCAGGTAGGCAAATCAACATCCCTGATGCAGAAGGAAGCCCAGCCGGCTAATACCCAACTCGTGAACCACAGCAACAAGAACTCCCACAATGCACAACTGCACCCGCCCCCATTTTCTTGCCAATGCTGCTCCTTAATTGGCCATGAATAGTTACAGTCAGCCCCAGCAATTTCTGCGCCCTGGATAGCATAATCTCCTAAGGCATCAGCTGCAAGCTTACAGTCCAAATTTTGAAAGAGCATCCAATTAACAATCATAATAATAATGATGAAAGAGATGCCAAACTGCTGTGCGGATTCTAGGGTTCACAGTGGAAGCTCGGCTAACTGAACCGAATTATTCTCCTACTCTCTTTCCTCAGTATCAGTTCTTTCTATTTCCATTTTTCTTAATTTTTTTTCTTTTGAGACACTGTCATTATGTATCTCAGATTGGCCCAGATCTATCACTTGTTTTATGTATTTATTTTTCTTAATCATGGCCTCTTATAACCCAGACTGGCCTCAGACTTGCTATGTACTCTAGGATGACCTTAAACTTCTTATCCTCCTGCCTCCACTTCCTAAGTGCTGGGGATTACAGGCACGCAACTACATACCATGTCTCCTCTAACATTTCTTGAAGGGTCTTTTTAGTAAGGAAACTTTCTGGAACTACACAGAACCAAAGGCTGTGATTTCAAACTTCAGATTCCATTCGCTAACCAACATAGACTGAGCAAAGACGCTATCTGAATATAGAGATAATTGCCGATGACTGAGCTCAGGGAATTCACAAGTCCAACCAAAGAGAGGCCGCTAAATGAATCTGTTGCATCCATGCAGCAAACGTTTCCCGTGTGCTTTGCCCACACTCTATGCCACAGTGACAATATTGACATGAACCTCCCTTGCTCTCACAGAACTTCATCTTCTGAGAGCAGACATGAGAAAATGGTCTGGATACCGGGAGGTCCTAAAGGCAGAAATACAAATCTCAAAGACTGTAATGTTAAAACAGGAAAGTGAAGGTTAGGTCATAAATCTAAAGATAATGTAAAGAAAGGGACCCAGTGAAGGAAAGGATATGCAGAGGCCCTGGGTGGGACAGGCACAGCAGGGAGTGATGGACAGCACTTGGTGAGGGTAGCCAGCAGGGCATGACCAAGGTGGGTAGTAACAGAGGCAGACGCAACAATGAAGGTATAATGCCAGACCACAAGGCCCTTGTTAGCGCTTTGCTTACATTCTGAACGAGGCAGGAAGCCACTGCGGCTTCAGAGGAGAACAATATCATCAGACAGATTTTAAAAGACTCACCCAGGCTGCTTGGTGGAGAATCCTCTGCAGGTGGTTGACAGCATGCACAGAGTGGCTAGCCGGAAGGTTCCTATAGAATCCAGACAAAGAAAACCAGGGTTAGACCAGAAGGCAATGGTCAAGGTAATCTGAACTGGCTGCCTTTGGGACACATTTTCAGACTCAAATAGAATCATATACTGACGAACTGGGTAGTAGCATTTGAAGGCAGACATTGGCTTTGTTTGATTGGTTCCTCTGGTTTGGTTTGGTGTTCTCTACTAAACTGCTGCTTTCACTTACCTCTTGGACACTGCCCAACAGGTTTTGTGTTTAAGGCTTGGTCCTCAGCTTGGTACTAATGGAGCCAAGTCGCTAGGCAGCTGGGGGTGTGCCACCAAAAGGAATATGTGACGCTGCCTGTGTCTCTATTTCCCAGATGCTATAGGAGAACAGCTTCTCCAGCCAACACTCCTGGTCTTGCTTTCTGACTCACAGGAACAAAGGCAATGGGACTGAGTGATCATGGGACCAAACTTCGGAAACTTTGATCCCAACCAGAACAGACATTTGTCTAGCGAGGAGCAGCTGGCTAAAGAAATGCTCAACAAAGCTTCAAATTTGTGTCCACTGGGGCTGTTGGTCACGTGGCTTGTGGTTATACACTAATTTATACCTCCAGTCTCCATACTCAACTAACCCATAGTCAAGACATTTCTCTGTCTTTCCCACTGAGAATCCAGGCATTTTCATATTCATTTTTTTCTCCCTCTCATTCCCTCCCTTCTGTCCCTCCCCTCCTCTCTCCCTCTTCTATTGCCCCCGCTCTGGGGCAGAGCACAACCACATCCCAGATGGTTTTGACAGCTCTGGCCTCTAACTCAGCAACACTACCTTATCAACTACAGAGCAAATGATGACCCAAATCGCGTATTTTATATGATGCCAACACTCAGTCCCCATACCCTGTCTCCAAGAGAGCTTTCTATAGCACTCTGCCGGGGGCTCCCTTTCCACCCCCTATGCCTTTGTTGCACTGGAGTACAGAAGGGCATTCTGCTATTCTCACTTTAGGTCTCCTGTAATACTCTCCCAGCCTACAAAGTCCTCCCCTGCCTCTCTGGCACAACTTTTCTTAAGTGGATTTATCTACACACTCTGCCCACATTCTGGCCTCTACAAATCACTCCCTTCAGGTCCCACACCACATGCCCATTCTGTCACTGTTTGAGCAAGTACTCGATTTGAAAACACATACCAACTGGTATTGACTTTACAGCCTCCACTTAGACAACAGAGCATTTCATACATGTTAGTTCTCAGGAAGTGACAGTGTCCAAAAAAGACAGTCTCGCCTCAGGTCAAGCAGGACTGTAGAAGGATTTTTTTAGTGGTTAAATAAAAGACAACATTCCTTAAAAACTTTTGGAATGGGTTCACATTTGCAAGAGAGTTACTTCCCTTGCCTCTGGCAGAAGGGACATATGGTTCTCCATTGGCATAGGCCTTTGGTTGTATATAAAAGTCCAGGCAAGCCTCTGGCCTCCCCCAGTCCCTGTTCACGCCTCTGGGCTCCCCCAATCCCTGTGCACAGGTAACTGTTAGACGTTTCAAAGCTCCAGCACTAGCATCTCACCTCCTCCTCGGCCATGAACCCCAGGCCTGCCACAGCTCAGGGCTTTCTTCCCTTCAGCTACCGCCCTCCTTACACTGCTAGCCTCGCTATTCTCTCTTGCTACTCTCCCTGGTCTCTCTTCCCTTGCAGACAGCCCTTGGTCATGCCCAGCCTGCTCTCTTTTTCTTTCTGCTCTAGATTCTTTCAGATGCATCTGGTAGTTCTCTTTCTAATCAACACTACCTGATCACCACACACACACACACACACACACACACACACAAACACACACACACACACACACA
>LOJH01001384.1:38437-49270 GCA_001685095.1 Ellobius talpinus
ACACACACACACACATACACACACCAATCAAGAAGGGGTCATTTTGGTGGTTTCTTTACTGAGCCCCTCATGTACAATACACAGTGACTAAATTACTTATTTTAATGACAATAAATAAGTTGAAACAACACTGCCTCCTCTTTATCTGGTTGCCTGAAATCAGGTACTGAAAACCCCTAAGAATTCTGAGTATTGTCCTTGAGTAAGACAAAATTAGAGTTATTTCCTACTCCATCTTTCTGTGTTCCCCCTGCCATTTTGATTCATCCACTAATGCTCTTTTTAGACAAACAGCATGCCACAGAAAAACAAAACTTAGATCTAGGCTCATCTCATAGGAGTGGGATGACAAGCACATGACATCTGAAATCATAATCAAGTCAATATTAGGCTCACACATAAACAAGTCACTGGCTTTATGGGACAATAATTGGATGAAATGAGCAGTTCTGGGCTGCTGGTCATCACAGATCTGCCATGACTGAGATCTCAGGGTACAGACAAGGGCCACAGGATGACAGAAGCAAAAAGGAAAAACGATGGCTTTTAGTCAACCACTTACATTCCAAGCAGGAATCCCTGCTACATTTCAAAACATCACACTTCCTCCATCTTGATGTACTATGTTCGTTGGGGCGACACATCACTGACTTATCTCTACCAGGGGCAGAGCATGCCCCATGAAACTATGCTGTTGTGTTCCTCAAAAGAGACATGGTCTCTAAACCTAAGTATTTCCTTTATTAATCCTTTCTTTCGCAAGGCAACTTCCTCCTATGTTTAACTGACATAAATAACAAATACTTGTGTGTGCCTAACCCCGAAGAGGACAGTCACATTCCTTTGTTTTCTAGAGCCTGGAGCAGAGGATAGGTAGAACCTATGGTTCCTCTCAGGAAGTGACATTTGCACTTAGGGATGAGTAATCAGTTCCAAGTTGCCAGACAGAACAAAGCAGGAAATGAAAAGAGAGTCTTCTTTCTCAAGGGCAGAGAAGGACTCTGGGCAAAAAGAAGAACAGGCTGGCATTGTGGTGCAGGCCTGCCATTTCAGCCCACGAGAGTCTGAAGCAGGATGATGGCAAGTTCAAAGTCAGTAGGGGAATCATCAGAAGACATCATCTTGAAAAATAAAATAACAAAGAAAGGAAGGAAGGGAGTGATGAAGGGAGGAAACAGTTATACAAGAGAAAATAATAATACTAATACTAATAATAACAATAGTAGCGATGATGATGGCAACGACACTGGAAATCCAGGAAGAGAATGGCTCCAGAAAAGTTAGAAATCAGAGGTAAGTCAGGTGGAACTCTGGTCCAGTATAGCAAATGCTGAGTTGGATAGGCAGGCAGTGAGCATTCCTTCAAATAATCCTCAGTATGCAAATAATCCTGTCTCCACTTCTCTGCCAACACTGATCATGGTTGCTTTAAAACAACATGCCTTCCAGAAGCCCCTCAAAATAAAAAATCCTCATCAGCACACACTCACCCCTTCGAACCACAGATGACTATGAGCCACACAAAACAAAGGAGTATCTCTTGGGAGCATTTGAAGGAGGATATAGTGATCACAAACAGTTGGTGATTACACTTAAGTAGAAGTTTCCAGAATAATGGGTACTGAGGGACACGGTAAAGTAGGTGCCAAAAAAGGGAGGGGCGAGTTGCAAATTATACTCTTCCTGCTCAGATAGCAACTCTTTTCACTCTTCTCAGACCTGGCCCTAGGGCTGGGTTGACCTACAGAATGCAAAGGGAATTGTCCTTCAGGTCTCCCAAGTCTCGTTTCTTCTTTCCTTCCTTCATTTATTGAGCTTTTCAAGACAGGGTTACTCTGTGTAACCTTGGCTGTCCTGGTCCTGGAACTAGCTCTTGTAGACCATGTTGGCCTTGAATTCACAGAGATCAGCCTGCCTCTGCCTCCGGAGTGCTGGAAATAAGGCATGCGCCACCACCACTGGGCCCAAGTTCCATTCTTTTTTTTAAAAAAAATTATTTAACTTTATTTTATGTACATTGGTATGAAGGTATCAGATTCCCTGGAACTGGAGTTACAGACAATTGTGAGCTGCCATGTGGGTGCTGGGAATTGAACCCAGGTCCTCTGGAAGGGCTGCCAGTGCTCTAAGCCACTGAGCCATCTCTCCAGCCACCCCCAGTGCCATTCTTCAGGATGTTGGTGACTTCGACTTTTACACATTGACAATAGCTCCCCTCAGCACCTAGCCCTCATCTGTGAGAAGCACAATCCACATGGCATGGGCAGCACAGCAAATCTGGTCGCTCTCCCGCGGACATTCTCACTGAACTCAAATGCTCATGCTCAGTGAGTCATCTCAAACATTCGGAACGCAAGCCAGTCAGTCTCACATGAGGCAGGCTGACCCAGCAGAGACCAGTCAACCCAGACTCCTGAAATGGTTGTTTCAAGTCAGTAAGTTTTGGTGTATTCTGCAAAAGAGGGCCAAGGCAGTGAAAGACCAGAGCAGCAAACAAGAAAGCTAAGGACTGAAACAGACAGAGCATATTTCTAGAATTTGGCACTGAATCTTCAAAAGATCTGATCGAGTTATCGGGCAAATCAAGCTTCTTATTTTCATTAATAAAAGAAGAATGGACTGGAAAAAAAAGCTCAAAGACCTTCATACTAGAGTTGAAAAGAAAATCCCTAAGGCAGGGAAGCAATAAATCTCAGGAGGAGACTGGAAGGGAAAAATGGAGAAAAGAAAGAGAGAAGGAGGTCACGCCGTTTGAGTTACATCAACATGGAGGTCATACACAGGCCAGACAAGCCACATTGGGGGGGGGGAGCTCAGAGGAAGAGGACTGTTGGAAGCCCAGGGTACCAGTGGAGGTATATTCAGGCTCTGCCAAGCATCAGCAAGAGAAGAAAAACAAAAAACAAAAAAAAACTGCTGCTCTTCCCAAAGTCCCCAGTTTGATTTGAGCACCCAGGTCAGGTGGTTCACAAGAACTCCAGCTCCAGGGGATCCAACATTATTTTCTTGCCTTCATGGATGGGTGCACACATAAACACACACACATATACATTTTAAAAAATAACACATATTGCTCTATATTTAGAGCACTACTACAAGAGGGCAATGTTTCCTACTAAATGTCCAAAGATTTTTTAAAACACTGTTTCAGTTTCCTTACATTCCTTAATAACTTTTAGAGTGTGTACAAGCCATATTATCTTAAGTGATAATGACTGTTAAGGATTAGATTATCATTTTACCCTTGGCCTCAAGTCCAGGCATTCTACCAAAGGCCACTGAGCTACAGCTAAACATGTTTCACCCCATCTCAAAACCATCAGGTAACCTCATAGCCCCCAGCCTCTCCTTCATCTTCCTGCCAAGCTCACTGCTGTCCTTCAAAACGCAGCTCATGGAGCTTCCTGTCACTCACAACCTCCTTGCCTTTTCCTGACAGACTCAAATATACCCTCACTTAGATATACATATACTCCACTATATGCTATAATACTTAAAAACTCTTGTGATAATTATTTATTAAGACCTCTGCTTTCCTACCATGTTGTGGTTTCCTTGAGAGCACACATCAAGCACTATTCATTACTGAGTGCACAGTGCTCAGCAAAGTGCCCAAGTCATGAGGGTCCCTGCAGAGTGACCTATTCTGTTGCTGTAGAGACTTCTTCTAGGTGCTTGGAATGCTTTTCAGAGCAGCTTTTAAAAACTCTCACAAAGTGGATTATAATTTACTAGAAGAGTGGGAAATTTTAGGAACTAAAGAGGAAAATACATACTTATCTAGAATTAGAATACACGAGATAAATCTGAAATTTCCAGATGGAGAGAGACCCAATATATCTGTCTGTTTCCCTGCATTGCATAGTTCCCATCTTATATAGCAAAGTACATTATAATTAGCTGTACACATGGCTATAATAAAGCAGTCTCGTATTTTCAATTTACTGCTCATACAGGGCTTCCCCGTTGAGTGGAAAAGAAAACATTCTAATTACAACTCAAGGCACCTGTTTGAAACACCTTTCAGAGGGAGTATTCTTATGGGAAGATGTCCTACATGCTGAGAACACTTGTGGCTCTAGGTCAGTTTATGCTTCGTTATCCTATGTCTTCATAACGTCTCTGGCTCTTGCATTTCACCCAAGTGTTTAGGAAAGAAAAGCTTCTAAGGGTCCCAGCAGGAAGTAGATAGGAACTTGAACACACAACTAAAGGGGGGGTGATACGGAGGATTTTTACCAGGTATGGCAGAGTTTAGAAAGTTAACCAGGGAGCATGACATATCCTAGGTCTGAAAGAGAGCAGAGGTGGAGGAACCCACAAAGCACAGCTGTAGCAGAAAGTCACGTGACAGATGTGATAGCTTCCAGGAGGGAGTTGTATTTTCATCTGTCAGTGTGCTGGTAAGAAATCTGAGGGAGCAAGCGCCCCAACCTAACAACTCTCCCCTCATTAATCCCCTCTAGAACCTGCTAGAATGCCACAGATGTAGCAATTAACACCTAGCCTAAGGGACTGGAGGGTCAGATGAGAAATATCCTATGTTGCAAACTCGCATTTACTGGATTCCTAGTCTCACTCTTCCTTAGGAAGAGCACTAGGCATACAAGTGTAAAACCCTGCCCAGGCGATTAGCATATGGCGACAGCAGGTACCTGGCAGGCTTGGCTCATATTCTTTTCCTGAGTGTGCATGCAGAAGCTGCTAGTGACCCACACAGGTCTCTCTAACTTCCCAGGTACTCAGTTTCCCCACGTGGAAGAGGTGTTATTCTATAGTCAACACCCTCCTGTCAGAGAACCTTTCAAGTGCAAATACCAGTACTAAGGCTTTCCAAAGTCCTCAGGCTACAATCAGAGATTGGTAAACAAACAGCCCATCTCTTATTGCCCAGTCCGACAACTCAGAAGATTCTGCTGCTTCCTAAAAGCCCCCAGCACCAGGAAGTCACTTACTCCCAGTAGGATCAGCTAACTAGCCCTATCTCTGGTGGCCCCTCTTGAGTACTATTTATACTCCCAAGTTTGGCTCAAACCAGTTTTAGAAGACATCAACCTAAGGGAATGTCTATAGTGTTTACTCTGAAGTGAAGAGAAGCATGTTCAATGTGGAACCAGAAAGCTGGACTTTTCAACAGCTGCCTGGCTTCAGCCTAGCTCCGCCAGTCAGAAGAGATGCCAGGACTCAGCATTCTCAACTGTCATGTACCCTCTCAGCATAAGACAATCTCAAAATCCCTGTCTAGCTCCCAAGTTTACTAAAGTTGTACTAGAGAAACAGAAATGCTGAGGCTAACGTGCAAACTGTAACAGAACTCCACTCTTTGCAGTAATTCCTAAACCTTAAATTTGAATGGAAAAATGGGGGTGGGGCTGACTGACTGATTAACTTTTGGATGACAGTAAAATATTAGAAATTAAAATTTTGCCTATCAGCCAAATGGCAATTAGATGTGATGCTTCAGCTAAATTTTCTAGATTTGACGACATAAAAAAACTAATTTTCATTCTTGAATCTCCCATAAACATCTCTTGACATTCTTTTTGTTGCCTTATTGCTGGAGATAAACTCGGGGTCTAGCCAGAACCAAACAAGTATTCTGCCACTGAAGTACAACACTAGCCCTATTGACACTTTTTAAACCCACTTTAATTTGGGTTTGGTTTGGGTAAAGTTTTCTGGTATTTGGAAGAATCCAGGCCAGGTCCTCCTACATAATAAGAAGGCATTCTATCAGTGAACAACAGAACATCCTTAGCCCTGATATTTTGGTGCTTGTTCACATGGTGAAGAAATGGGAGGTTTAGGCTTATATGGATCATTCTGACAATGTCTTCGTTCTCTATTATTCCTTCTTAAAATGAAACAGAATATAGTAATCTCGAACTCTACAAATTTCAATTATTTCGGCTCTGGTCTTGGACTTTATTACACTTTACCCAGTGCATTTTTCTATAACAATGCCCACCTACTCCCTGGCAAAGTTGCTGGACCAATGCATCCCCAAACTAATTCTTAAAAAAAGGAAGCTTAGGTGCTAGACAGACAGTGGCATATGATGACATATTCCATTTTCAGCTGTCGCATTTAAAATAATAGCAGAGATCATTCCAGTGACCACTCACAAGCATGACAGGTGCCAAGACTTCTTAGCACTACTTGAAAACAAATTACAGGCAAACTGAAAGCATGGATGGATGCTGGGGAGAACACTGGGTAGGGGGCAGAAATGACTACAAGGGATTCCAAAGTTCCTACACTGCCATCTTAGCCAGCACACTCATAGCAAAAGTACCATGCATAACTACATGGGAAGTCAGAAAACAACAAGGGGCTTTCTGGAAGTTCTTCGAGGGCATTGGGAACTCTTCCACCAGGTCCTGGAATGCAAGAGGCTGTGGGTGTTAGAAACAGTAGAAGCAGCATGGGAACCAAGCAGAAGTTCTAAATTTGTAGTTTATAGGCACGTTATCTGAAGAATGGTTTCCTTCCAATTTCCTCCACCATGAAGGATGGTCGGCTGTTTCTCTTGGGGGACAGGGGGAATGTGATATCATACAATGTCATTTTCCAAAGAGTTATATATTAAAGTATCACAACTATAAATTTGAACAAAGTACAAGCACTAATTTTATGTATATAAAAGTCATAAAATTTCCAAAAGTATTAAATTACCAAGACAGAAAATATTAAGTTACTTTAGAAGTGTTCACATGAGTAACTTTGATTTACTGAATTAATGATATAAGTGGTTCTCAAAGGTGGTTACATAACAAGATTTCCTGGGAACTAGAAAATTCCAAATGCCAGGACATACACACCCAATCAAAACACCTCTTGAGATTGATAACTAGCAACAACATTATTTGAGGAGCTACTCTTGTGACACTGGCGTGCAGACAAAATTGAGAACTAACCTGGATTGCACTAAATTAATGCTAATGAGACTTAGGCAAAAGACCCTCCTCTGCCCTTCCTTCATATTTGCTCATCTTTAGCCTGAAGCTGTCTCCTCCACCTGTATCTATCTGAAGTTGCCACTCCGAGCCACCCCGGGGAACTGATACCGACATCTACAAAAGAAATAAGAGTGAAGGAGAGAAACCATCAAGTGCAGAACATTTAAACCACGTTCAACAGGGAGAATGAGAATGGCATCCATGGTATGTTACCAGAATGGCCCATCCAATAAAAAGGGAGCTGCCTGACCAAGAACGGGCTACGGCCATCAACATGCTCACCTTCAGCCCCTTTCCATCTGCAGTATCATTCAAACATTCAGCCACTCACCTAAACGTTTACTAGCCATGTAACCTGGGCCTACATCACCTTGAACTTTCAAGTGAGTAGGGACAACAGAATCCAAAGAGTAACTCCCACTCAGAAACATGGAAGCACATGCAAAGTGGACTGAGAAATCCATCACATGGGACCATGATCTGTGGGGAAAGGGTAGACGCTCCAGACTGCAGCAGCAGCATAGGCAAAGGCCTGTGAGAGAAAAAGTGTGCAGTCAGGAAGCTGAAGTCAGGAAAAGAGAAGGGAGGCCAGAGGGCAGGGCTGTGAGACCCTACAGGGCAGCAGCAGGAAGGACCACACTAAGGTCCTCCCCCCAGGACTGGGCTTCCCAATGCTACTGACAGGTTAGGTGACTTGTTGTACAGGATTACCCTTGGTGTGTAGGATGTTCAGCAGCATCCTGCCCTACTCCTGGACAAAAGCAGCAACTTATTTTACTTTGGGTTTGTTATTTTGTTTTACAGTCAGTACAATATGACACAGTAGTACCCTCTTACAGTCAAAAGTGTTTCCAGATACCACAAGACACTGGGGGAAAAAAACTGCCTGAGAGTCTGACTTGCAATCTTGTCGATGACAGACACCTATGCCCTGGTGAGTTAAGACTAGGATGAGCCCTAAGTCAATGGGATGTGTTTAAGACAATGGTGAGGTAAGAAGTTTAATTTGGGTCAACCAATGTTCAGAAAGAAGCCAGAAGCTGCAGAACTCCCGGAAGCCCTCGTGGTGCAGTACAGGAAGCCATCTAGAACTTTGCAGACTCAGTGAACCCAGGGTAGCCTAGTAAGAGAGGAATGTGATTTTGGAAATATGGCTCCACATTTTCCTCTGCATTCTTCGTGAAAATGCCAAGGGCAGAAGGTACGGTGAGGTGGGCAGCTGAAAACTGCCTTATACCTCAAAATTTTGCATAAATGCAAGTGACTTTAACTTTTCTTTAAAAATATGCTATAACTCATGCATCATAACATGTTCGCTTAATAAATAAGAAAACAGGCACATATCTGGGTATAGGGGTATAGACATTTAATGCTATAATCTCAACACTCTGGAAGCTGAGGCAAGCTGGCCTTGTCAAATTCACTTCCAACTGGATGACGACATGGAACTCCTACATTTGCTGCTGAACATGTGCCTCTCTCACGGTAGGCAAAGGTTAGTGCCATTGCCTTCACAATTTGGTACTTTGGTGTTTGTTTTATGATTCTGATATTTAAAATGACCAGTTAAGACTAATGTTCAAGTTCTTTCCAGTGTCTGCATGTGCAAGAAGATGGCAACATGCCTCATGGGGAAAGGCACATATGTGGGCAAAATACCTTAGAGAGAAGCAACGCTGTGGCTGCACCAGCCCCCTGCTTTTTCTCATGGTTAATGACACCATCTGTACCAATTATAAAAGAATTTTTGCATCTTTTTATTCACTTGGAAAGCTTTTAGAATCTGGTGAGTGTTACATGATACAGTAACTGTTTCATAAACCAAGGAAAAAAGTCATAGCAGTCACCTAGTCCCAGGGCTACCTGCCTGAGGTCCACAGGTCACCAGGGAGTCAAGGTGGCACAACCTGGGTGGAGAACATGCCTGCACAGTTGTCTTCACTACGTGTTTGAAGGTGATGACATTATCCAGCTGTGAACAGAAACCAACAGCCAGGACAGTATCCCAAATCATCCGCAACTTACTTTTTCATAGAAATTTCAGTTAGTTTCATTTCATGTTAGAATTATTGCAGATAACCAAACGTTATAACAAAGTAACAACATTTCACTTGTTGCCAAAATGTACACGCTATCATGGCACAACTTTATTTCAGATTTTAATAACCACACTTCAGCATAATAATGCTTTGTACCTCTGATTTGTCTTGTTTAAACCAGGCATGAGAGAACACACCTACAGTTACAGTATTAGAGAAGCTAAAACACAATTCTTATAGCGTCCAGGACAGTTTACCCAAGGGTGGCACTGCCCACTGTGAACTGGGCCCTCCCATATCAATTATCAATCAAAAATTGCCCATAGTCGAGTCTGAGGGGGACATTTTCATCAATCTTCCCAAGTGATTCTAGCTTGCATCAAGCTGAAACAAAACTAACCATCACAATTCCCACCAACAGGAGGTGGTAGTGGTAGAGCTTGCACTGTATGAACTCTGACCCAAAGGTTATGCCCTTAAGTGCTCAAGGCACTGGAAAGGCTGTTCTTATTTTTCCATTTGACAGGTGAAGAAGCTACAGGTCACCAAGATTCTGTATCTCATTATCAGGGACCCAAGAGAAGACTAGAACCCAAAGTTCCAGTCGGATGGCTGACTCGACCTCTGGTTTGGATATCTGGTCTGAAAAGATAAGAGAAAGGAAGGGAAGAGGAGGAAAGTGAAAATGGGGTTATCAGCAAACCAGCCACAAGGTCAGGAGATGGAGAGAAAAGCAACAGCTAGACAAAAAGCAATGTTTGTGCTCCGGTGTCTCCAGCAACATCTCAGACCCGGAGTAGAAGCCAGTCAGGGATCCTTGAACCATGGAAAATCATCAAGACAAACTATTAATGTCACCCCAAAGTGTCTTCTAATTTAATGTAATTTCATGCTGCTATGAATCAGCCAGAAGGCACACATTGAAGGGAAGAGGCTTAGAGACGGTGAGCTACCTTCCTGAGAACTCCTTGGAGATTGCTTTCATGGAGAGTTGCCTCATTTCCTCAGTTCACAAACAGCCCGCCAACATTCTGATGGACATAATGAATGTCCTCAGTTCAAAGATGCACTGAGCATGCTCTCCTTGCTTGGGCATCACAAAATTTTTATATCTGACCTTATAATTTGGCCTTTTGATTTCTATTTATCCTGAGGAAAATAATTGCTCCCTGTTCCCCAAATACCTGCCTTTGTGCAAGATCAACAATATTTCCAACTTCTAATATACAAGATCAGATAAGATTGCTCCTAAGCCAGAGAACTAAAGCCATCACATGTATGCATGATCCATGTGTATTGTGGTGAGACAATCCAAACACAGTGAGCATCTGCTGTGACTTCTCTGACAGAGCACAGCACCCGCACAGGCTGACAATCCTGCTGTAGCTGAGACTCCTCCCTGTATCAACAGTTACTCATTTGCTTCAAGCCGGCAGACGCACTAATGAGAGTAACTTGCCTTCCAAACTCAGAAGAGGAAGGAACAAGCAGCCCTCTAGAGTCTGCACAACTCTAAAGGCTACAAATGTCTTTCTGGCCTGGGGAGTGTGGATGCAATCCTCAGAGACATGAACGTCTTCCCTTTGAAATCACAAGCCTCGGACTTACTATCTGTGGTTTGCAGGAATGTCTTAAATAGAGTTGGCTCATAAGGCTCAACTCAAGCAACGCATTAAAAACCCTCAAAGATCAATGAAAGTTCACACCCACTAGAAGCCACCTTCCTCAAAGACAATAAGAGCTATGATGGGCACAGGCTTTCAATTGAGTGGCAACACGAGTATAAGAAATTCATCTCTTGGGCTGGAGAGATGGCTCAGCGGTTAAGAGCATTG
>LOJH01001385.1:28173-39509 GCA_001685095.1 Ellobius talpinus
TTCTGGCCTGCAGGCATACATGCAAGCAGAACACTGTATATGTAATAAATAAATCTTTAAAAAAAAGATCTCTACACCCTCTGTGTCCTTCCTCTGAGTGTGCTTTCCATGTGTCCCCCATGAAGGGGTGGCACCCATGAAGATGGAAACAGACTCAAGCAGGGGCAGGTCCTATGGGAAGTGACCCTTGTGGGGAAAAGAGCATTCGAGGAGAGTGAGGAGCCAGCCAGCCTGTGCTCACATGCTGAGATGAGAGTGAGCAACACTGTGCTCACAGGCCAGGATGAGAGTGAGCACACTGCTCTCAGGCTGGGATGAGAGTGAGCACATTACTGAGTGTGAAAGGCACTTGGTCCATGGAACCTACACACAGACTCTCCTGGCTTTGACCCAGGAGATACTGCAGAGTACCCTGGCACCTTTGCTATCAGTGTGGTTCCGGCAGAAGCAATGGAGGGGACACGTCTCCTCCATGCAAGAGCCTTTGGACTACAAGTACACTTAAGTATATATATTTATGCTTGGAAGTGTCTGTGTGTGCTTTAAGTGATGTTGACACCCGAGTTTCTCTCCTGACAGTGTCACCGGTGACTGATTTCATGTCTGGCCAAACTGAGAACCCCATTTAATCTTAAAAAGGCTGGCTCTTGACATTACCACAAGGAAGCCATGGCTGCTTGCTTCCTTTCTGGACTCTTCTGTCCCCATACTGCACCCCTCTCCATAAATGAAGACGCATTGACAAGCAGGATGTCGGGAGGGAGGCTTGGAGAAGAAGCAGCAGAAAGAACAAGCTTGGTCTCCATGGCACTGTGGGCTTCAACAGTGACAGCAGGCTCCCTCTGCCAAAAGCAGGGCTCAGTGTAGACGCCCTTGAGGAGAGGCTGGCCGGCAAAAAGCCACCACAGACACAGGCAAAGCTAGGCACAGGCACCATCCTCACCATATGGCCAAATAAGGATGCCTTTCCATAGTCCTTGCCACAGAAGCATGCCTGTCTTTGTTGAACAGAATTGCACATATTCCCACAAACTCTTCCCCTCAAAAACGCTTAAGTGTATTGAACACAGGCCCTTGCTTTAGTCACTGGAAGCTTGTCTAGAGCCCTAAGTGAGAGCACTTTGTGTGCACATACCAGTGAGCTTGCTGTCGGGCTGAGCAGAGGCAGGACAGTGCTGGCACAGAGTGAACATGGACTCTCACACAAGTCAGAGAACATAAATGAGTTAAAAGATGAGCAAACCAGACAGACAGGCCTACATTTGGCATAAAGACATGGAACATAAACGGACAGATGGAAGCAAGGCCCGGAGTGGGAAGGCAGGGTAAGTGTGCCTGGTCTCCAGCAGCTCCAGTCCAGGCATAACTGGGCAGGAGGTGGCCATACAGATCAATGTCCTCCTCCGCCGTGCTCGGCGGGAAGGGAGTGTGCCTGGGGCCTGTGTGGGAGAAGCAGGTGATCTGATGCTGTCTCTCAGGTCTCACTGAAGGCTGGGACCTGGGCAGTATCTGCAGGACAAACTAAATAGAGAATAACTGACGTGCCCTTGGGAAGGCTGGAGAAAGTCTCTCCTGAGCAACTGGCTTCCCTTGCCACAGGCTTGCATGGGGCCAGGGCCTGCTGGGACCATATCTGGCACAGGCTGAAGGAGAGTGGCGACCACAGAAGGTCCTGTGGCTCAACACCTTCAGCTACTTCGCTGAGCGAGTAAAGCACTGGACCCAGGAGTGGCTGTTCTGAAGCTGAAGCAGGTCTTCACTGGGGACACTGAGGGAATTACCAAGGGCATTGTAAAGTGGGCCTCTGTGCTGAAGCCAGGAGGGAAAAACATCTGGCCCAGCACGGCTCTTAGGAAGTGGGCTTTGATGCTGCTGAATGGGCACACTGAGGCCAGTGCTCAATTGCGATTTGTTTTATTTTTGGTTTTCAGGATGGTTTCTCTGTGCAGCACTAGCTGTACTGGAAACTCCTCCTTCCTCCAAGTGCTAGGGTTAAAGGCCACGCATCACCACCACCCGGCTAAATTTTAGTATTTCTTCGGGGGGTCTAGCTCCTGGTCTGCAGCTTGCAGGGATCCGGCTGCCTCTGTTTCACAAGTCTGGGATTATAGGCATGTGCAGGGTGACTGGCCTTGAATAACTAACATGGCCGCTTTGCAGATTCAGTTTGATGTCATGAAGAGCAATGGGGCATGCTGAGAAGTTGGGGCCTCAGAGAACCACATATCCCTGCTCTCTGGCTTCTCATTTGGGATTCAAGGCTTGCATGTGTGATCACTGGAGACCTAAATCTCACTGGATCAGAAAGTCACTCATTGGCCTACAAAGTGCTTTTAGATTTCTTTGTTATCCTCAAACATATGTCCCTTGAAGAGCTATGGTTCCAATTCTAAAAGGGCATTCCTCCTTTCCAGGGCCTCCATGGGGAGGTGTCTGACTGCTCAGACTTCCTGAGGATGAATACAGGACAGTCCACCTGACATGGTGTCTGTAAGACTGTGCTGGAAGGGGCTGACCAAATAGTAAGGTGGGGTGGGGAACTTTCTCCTTTTTTCTTATCGGAAGCTGTCAGAGCAGGAGCTGCTCTTTGCTTCCTCTCAGCAGTTGGTCTCCAGCACCTGCGCATACCCTGGCCTTCCGAGTCAGAACTGCAGCAGAGGCAATAGGTGCACTATGGGGAGAGCAGGGGAAGAGCAGAGGGTGTCTCCCGTCAAGTTCATGTTCAGCAGGCTGCCACTCACCGGGTAAGCAGACCTCAGAGCACAGCTTATTGTCCAGTGCTTTCACGCTTGCGGTGTCAAAGTCATTGTTATTGTCACACTCCGTGCCTAGAAATGCGCATGTCCTCTGGCCTGTAACGGAGTTAATGCAGTTAGACAAGGGCTGGCTATGTTTTCTCTACTTTGCTGTCCTTAAAATAAAAGTCTTAAGGATGGAGACAAAAAGAAAAATCAAATCATGTGTCAAAAAAAAGACGATAAACCGAGTGAATAAAGAGTGGACAAAGGAACCGAGTTGTGTGGGCATGTCCGGGTACTCACATCGTCCTGGCCGATCCCCTCCGGCCCCTTTCTAGTTGCTGTTCCCTAATAAGTCTGATCCCTGCAGAGTGCTGCCAGATATAGGTCGGACAGACCACTATGGAGGACAGCTGCACCCAGGCCAGCCCGATGACACTATGGCTGGCAGAAGCTGGAGACAGCCATGAGACAGTACCCTGTCCAGGCCTGTGACTCTCAGGCATGAGCAGAGTATGCTTATGACCAAAGGTTCTGCAGAATCATATGCAAAAACCGACAACTCACTGCCTCAGTCCCATAATTTTGCACGTTGCATGAGAATGACTCTTGACAAAATTATGTTTTACTCTCTCTGGAGACTGAAGTTGTTACTCTATGTTTCCAGCGACTGTCCAGAAGGCCACAGTCAGTGAGAACACGAGGGAAAGTTGAAGTGATGTTTTTCTTTGGTGTTCCCCCTTTCTCTCAGTGAAGGGAGGGGAGGAAAACCCTCCATGTAAACAACAGCCTGAACACTCTGTGTGTCTTAGGAGAAACATTCTTTGGGGAAACCATCCTTCAGGGTGACTTTGGCCTGGGCTCTGATATGATCTTCAGAGGCAGTACAGCTGCAAACCCTGGGCAGATGTGCAGGAATGAGAGAGGCCAGCCTTGAGACTGTTTGAGCCTCTTGCCAGTAGAAGCTGTCAAGTCCACATGCACCCCTGACACCCCTGAAGCAAGGGCCAGCACTAAAGCAGAAGCAACTAGGATGACACCTGCTGGAGCAACCACATCCAGGCTCTGGCACACATGCCCGGGAGCAGAGGGAAGGAGTCTGGCTTCTGGGATAGGCACGGTGACTTCTCTGACCGCCCCCTCTTCTTCCTCCCCTGCCCTGCAGGACAGGTCTTGTCCAGCCTCACTAGACACAAAACTGTTCTTATTGAAGACCAAAGGCTACAGTGCTGCCTAAGTGAGCCCAGCAGAGAAGCCCGTGCTTCCTCAGCCACACCGTCTTAGATGCTCTTCACTAAAGCAAAACCAGACCAGCTACCAGAGTCCTGCCTCTCCTTGGGAAGAGACTCTGCTCCACTTGGGGTGCCAGGGCAGCCCAGGAGCTCAGCGAGAGAGCTGCCACAGGAGGAGGCGTGGGAATAGAAAGTACACAGTGTCTTCTGCAGCATTCCCTCTAATCCCGTGGATTCTGAGTCCCAGGAAGAGCAGAGAATGTCACTAAGGTCACTGATACCCTGTTTGCCTGACATGCCATCAAGATAACCAGTCCCCACAGCCACCTAGCTGAGCACTGCCACTAAGTTACGGTAGTTCCCCTTTCTTTACCCCTTAGCAAATACCCAAGAAAGCAACATGGAAGAGCAAGCACCGGGTCTTTTACCATCTTCTTGCACGGGCGATCTATCCTCTTCCTCTATGATATCATTTCCCTAGGACAGAAGGAAAGCCCCATGAGTCTACCAGGAAGTCAGAGGAGCCACGTAAAGCCAAGCCATCCCTGTGGTAATCATTTCCATGGTCTGCATCCATGCACATACTTCCCACCATGGCCAGGGGGTGCTCGGTCAGTCTTAGAAAGGGCTGTCAGGAATGTCCTTATGACAGCTTACCTGACACTAAAGAGAAACAAGAGTCGAATGAAAAAGCAAATCAAAGTGAGGTATGGGCACATGCCTGTAATCCCAGAACTTGGAAGACGGAAGCAGGAAAGTCACCTGAAGTGGACCTGTGAGGTTGGCTGTGAGGCCAGCTTGGCCCTACCATAGCAAATTCCAGGCCAGCCTAAATCCCTAATGAGTGGACATAGTTAAGCCCTGTCTCAAACCAGCAAAAGGGAAAAATATAAGAGCAAATCATGAGGACATAACGCTTTCAGAAACTCTTTAGGGGCCTTGAAAGGATCCCTGTCAATAACGGTGGGCCCTGGGCTGCACAGGGACCGGTGCACAGCACACTCGGGGCATCTGCACCCACAGCTCTGCACAGGGCTCCTGAGTGGGGTGTGGAGTGTGTCCTGTGGGGAGCACCTGACCCAGTGGTCCCAGTACACAGCCTAACTGCATGACAACAAGCATGAGAAGGGTCTCTTGAACTCACTCCCTGGGTATCACACTAGAACCAGTGTCCCCTGCAAGCAGGACAGTGCCCAGGTCCCTACCCACACCCCCTTCTAAATGATCTACCCATGCCATCCAGGAAGGCTTCTCCAGTATTCCTCTACACAGCCATTCCCAGCCAACACCAACAGTTAGAGAAAACAGCTGTGGGAAAGGATGCCGCTCTCTGTCAGCTAGGTTACCTCTGCATCCTGTTCTCCAGCTGGAAGGTCAGCAAAATTGCTGTCTGGGGACTCCACTGGTGTCCCCTGTAAAAGAGCAACAAACCCCAAGGGTAAGGTCATCATAGGCTCTCCAGTTAAGCTCTTATGACAACAAACCCAAGGCGAAGCTTTCCTGAGCACAAGGTCTGTGGCATATAGAAGCCAGTCTAAGGGAGTGCCTTGCTCCCTGCAGCTCCCCTGCAAGTACCTGGACATCTATGAAGCTGCCTGGAACCCATGTGTGAAGCAGAGAGCGAGGCAGATCAAGCGTAATTCCCTTACCTCTCCTTCTGAGGGAGCCCTGCTGGCAGCCAGGGGGGAGGGCAGAGCCTCTCCCTCTTCTTCTGTGCCAGGGGCGATGTAGGAGCCAGACATGGAGGACACCGTATCAGTGCTGATCTGGGAGGAGGCCATGGACATGACTGACTGGGCCAGGCTGCTGCTAGCAGGGTCTGTGGAGAAAGAGGTTAGGGGAGGGGACAGGACCATGACTATTAAGGAACATTGTGCACGTCCTTTACTAGGGCCACAAAGAGGTGGACAAAGGCCCCATATTGCCCTCTCCAGAAAAAGGTTTAGGCTGAAGGTTTCCAAAATTCTGCTCTGAAACCCAGGGACCAAGGCTGTGTTGCAGCTGCTACAGTATAGAGGGAACCTCATCGTGCAGGAAGGTGAATGAGAGTCCCCTCCCCGGTGTGGGACCTATTTAGTCACCAGCTCTGCTGTTCCCATCCCCAAAGGAAGTCACAGCGGAGCTGGGGACCAGGGAAGCGAGGTACATTCAGCCTCTCCCTGATCCCTCAGGTACCTTCTGGGGAGGAGATGGTAGAGGAGAGCGGAGTCCCTGTGCAAGACGACTGGTCGATAGCCCCTGATGATGACAGGGTAAGGTTCTCACTCTCTGGAGTCACATCACGTCCCTGGGGGTGAAGGACACAATGGAACATGAAACCAGCACAAGCCCAGCATATGGGCAGAAGGGTAAGAGCAGAGCTGGGTAGGGACACGGGAAACAGACACCAGGAAGGACAAAGTGCTCTCTTGTGGGCATGAGTGACAGGAGAGGTGGTGCTGGCTTCTGTCAGCACTCTGTCAGCCAGGGCCTGGAGTGACTTTGTCCCAGGTCCTGCCTGAGGCCCAGCATCTGGTGGGGCACACAAAGGCGGTGGCTCCAGTGACACAGGCTACCCAGCAGCTGTCCCTGGGGGACATCCCGGGATTACGAACAGCTTTCCTTTAGAAGGAAACGAACATGAAACCAACAGGGTCCTCACTGCCTTCAGGAACCCTCCACAAATATGTTGGGAGCCCCTGCTCAGTGGATCTGAAACAAACTGTACCTCTGCTTTCCACCCGCCAACCCCTGAACACAGCGTTGCCATCCTGGGTGGACAAGCAGGCACAAGGCTGGCTCTCCATCCCAGGCAGGCTTCTGTCATCATAGGTCAGGCCTACACTGCTGAGGCTTCTCCTGGCCTCCCACATGTGACTATCAGGGGGCTTTGCAAGGCAGAGCTCTCACTACCCCTGGGCCTGCTCCAAGCTCCCTCTGAATGTTTCTCTCCCTGTGTCTACAGACTTCCAAGATACAGGCAAATGCTCTTCCTACATGACAGTTTTCCTGATGTCCTCCACTAAAGGAAACTGCACATCACGCTGCATGACAGTACTCTGTCTGTCCCCCCTTTCTCGAGATAGCCTCAGTAGCCGGTTGGCACTGAACCTGATAGATAGCCCAGGCTGGCCTCACATTTGTGAGCCCTTGCTTTAGCCTCCAGTGCTAGAACTACAGGCAGCCTGGGAGGTGAGGCAGGAGGATCGGGAATTCAAGGTCACCTCCAGCAACGGAGAGAACTCATGGCAAGCTTGAACTATGCAAGGCCCTATCTCAACCACCCTGCCATATAGTCACTCAGAAAGGACTTATGGGGCAGCAGCAATGAACCACACACAGTGCTGGTAGTTGTGTACCAGATGCCATCCCAACTAGACATGAACTCCCGAGGACGGAACACTTCCTATCTGGAGGGCCTTTGGTACCCAGTATGTTGCCCTGGACACTGCGAAGTTCTGTGTGAGGGACATGCATGGAGGAGAGCTCCAGGCATCTGTCCCCTGCTGGCCCTGCACATCTCCCAGCAGCGCTCTTGCTGTGGGTCCCTGCTCCCGGACCAATGCTGAAACTGACCGCCCCAGTCCTAACTTCACAGTTCCCTTCCCTGTCTGGCACGCTGACCCACACAGCCATCTAGCCCGCCATCACCCCACTTCTAAGCATGTCAGTTCCACAAGGGCAGGGCCTTTTATGGTTTCCTCTCTGCCATAATCTCAGTCTGTAAGACAGGGCCAGGGGGAGCCAGGCTGCAGACACTGGGGAACTCACGAATCTCAGGAAACCTCTGCAGCCACCACCCTGTACATTGCTGAAAGGCCTAGTGAGCGGATAAAAGCACGGGAACCAAGGAGCCATGCAGACAGATGCCTGGTGCAAGTACGCAGGGAGGGAGAAGAAAGCCAGCTACCTCTTCAGGATGCTGGGCTGACAGTCTCTGAGACGGCTGAGTCTCTGACTCACTGCAGGAGCGCTCATCCTCCTCTTCGTGTAGGACAGAAGAATTCTGGGAAATGGGTCTGTAAAGTCCAGAGGAAGAGCAGTTGATTGCACTGTCCACTCAGGAGATCGGTGCTGGCTCGACCTTTCCTTGCTCAGGCTGCACAGGGGAGGACTGGAGGAACCAGGCCAGCTCTCAGGGGCAGGACAGAGACTCCTCTGCCTCTAGCTCCTCGATTTTGAGAAAAACACTAGCAGCCCCCTCCCCGTCTCAATACCTTTATCTTTGAGACAGCCTCCTTTGCCACAGAAGCTGGGTTATGGTGTGTCCTATGGATTTAAATGTTCAGGATATAGGGCCATTTGGTTCGACTTCAGATTAAGCCAGGGCCCCAAGGAATTCTGTCTATACTACTCAGTGTCCTTCCTGTACATGACTTTCCTCACCCCAACCATACCCTGCCAAAGAACACACAGCCCTAAGTACCCATAGACATATTATTTCTATCTCCCTCACCACTGCAAGCATGCCCCTCAGGTCTTCAGCGAGTGAGCAGCCCTGGGGACCGGGAGAGTGTGACCTAGGCGTGACTACCGTAACACCGAGGAAGGAAGACGGAACACTGCGGGGCGCTAACTACTTACTTCGATAGACTCTTTTTGAGTTTGAGTCCTTGGTTGCTGCAATCAGACAGGCGGTCAAGGGGGGACAGCGTCCTGATGGGGGACAGGTGGCCATCACTGCCATAAGATGGTAGCATTCCTGAGAGGTGGCCATCTCCAAGAACATGTAGTGGAGGAACTGCTGGGGATGGGGTGAGGGGTCCATTGAGGGCCTCCAGGAGAGACACCACTTCGTAGCCTGGTGGAATATTCTCTGAGGACTACAAGAATAGAGACAGGCCAAAAATTAGGTATTTTTTATATTAGGCCTTGAGCATGCTTCCTACTGGACATTAAAGATGAGTTTTGTTTTTAGGCATCAGCTCTGGTAAGAAAGGCTTCGGTTAAACATGAGGAAGGCAAAGTGTTGAAGAGCCAGCCACAGGTCCTAAATGACCCTTCACAAAGTCTGTTTTTCCGATAATAGAAATAAATGCTCACTATAGGAAATCTGCAAAATACAACAAAGATGAAAAAAATTACCAATAAGTAATCACCCAAAGTAACTTTTGGTGGCAATCTAGTAATTTTCTAATTATTTTATTTCTATTGTTTATGATTTATAACTACTCTATAAACGACAATCCTAGGGGTTGGAGAGATGGCTCAGTAGTAAGGGGCACTTGCAGCTCTCGCAGAGGATCTGAGCTCAGATCTCCGCACACCTGCAATTCCAGCTCCAGGGGCCTAATGCTGCCTTCTGACCTCCAGGGTACGTGCCCAACATTCGCATATTCTCACACAGGCAGACTCACATACATAATAGGTCTTTTCCAGGCTGAGGGGTGGCTCATGGTAGGATGCTCGCCTCGCATTAGGAGGCCTTGGGTTCCATCCTCAGTGTCCCCAGTCAACAACCCCCTTCTCTCAGGTCACTTTCTCAGTATTAAGTCACAACTTTAGACCACCATGTATAAATGTTTCTCATTTTTTGAAGAGCCCAACTAATTTTTTTCTATATGTGCAGTGTGTGCACACACGTGTGTGGGTGTGTGACCTGAATCCACATGCAGAGGCTGGAGGATGCCAGATATCTTCCTTTGTCTCTTTCCAACTTATATTTTGAGGCAGTCTTGCTAACCCTGCAGCTCACTGTCTGGACCGGATCCAGCTGTCTCTGCCCCACTATACTGGAGTTACAGCTACGCACAGGAAACCATGTGCAGCCTTTACGTGGGCGCTGGAGGTTTGCATTTGAGTCCTCCTGCCTTCACAGCAAGCATTATTGTCCACTGAGTCATCTCTTAGCCCCATAAATGTTTCTAGGCTCTTTATATAGAAAGCCAGTTTGTTTTCTCAAGGGTTTACCTAGTTACCCTCCTAACAAGCAATATAGAGTATTTAATTTGTTTTGGGGTGGACTTTTTGGGAGGGGGATCCTGAAATGGAGTATCTTTCAATTTTTTTGTAATTTGGAAGATGAAAAATGGTATCTCATTTTAATTTGCATGATACTGATTTTTTAATGTGGTGGAACCTTTCTGGTCTTTGTGAGTGTGTGGTTTTTCGAGACAGAGTTTCTCTGCATAACAGCCCTGGCTGTCCTGGAACTCACTCTGTAGACCAGGCTGGCCTCAAACTCACAGAGATCCACTTCTCTGCCTCTTGAGGACTGGGATTAAAGGCGTGCACCAAGACTGCCTGGCCCCTTTTTGCTCTCCTATGGCACGGATGACTAAAGTCAAGGCTGCATGCAGTACTAAAGCTAGACTGAGCTGCATCCTCAGCCCTTGCTCTCCTCACTATGGCCCTAGGTGAGCATTCTAAAAGTGATCACCCTTTAACTGGCCACACCTCCTGGCATGAGAACTTTGTGTCTTATGTAGGGACCTACTGCCTTCAGTTACCTGTTGCTTTGTTCTTCTGGGCTACAGTGAAGACATTAGCTTTCTTCTGATACGTGTGCTGTTAAAGTTCCTTTTTTGTTTTTGTTTTTTTTTTTTAAAATTGTTTGCTTTTAAACTTTGGTTACTTTTTAGAATATCAAGTTTTGAACTTTTATTTTCATTCTTGAAATAAAAAAATATTGTTGATGTGTATGAGTATGTCCCTGAATATATGTCTGTCCATTACATAGGTATAGTGCCCACAGAGGCCAGAAGAGGGTATTGGATTCCCTGGATCTGGAGTTACAGACAGCTGTGGGCTGCCATGAGGTTACTGGGAACCAAACCCAGGTCCTCTGTGAGAACAGCAAGTGCTCTTTTTGTTTTGTTTTGGTTGGTTACTTGGTTTTGTGAAACAGGGCTTCTCTGTGTAGCCCTGGCTGTCCTGGAGCTTGCTCTGTAGACCAGGCTGGCCTTGAACTCAAGACATCCACCTGCCTCTGCCTCCTGAGTGCGGGAAGTGCTCTTAACAGCTGAGCCATCTCTCCAGCACTTCTGTTTCTGTGTGCTGGGTCTGGGTATGTGCCTGTGACGGCAGGTGACTGAAGAGGCCAGAAGATGGCACTGGATCCCCCTGGAGCTCGTGTTCTACGTGGTTGTGATCCACCTGGAGTGAATCCTCTGCAAGAGAGTACCTGCTCTTAACAGCTGAGCCATCTCTTCAGCCTCGGAATTTTTATTTTCCTGCAGTACTAGAGATGAACCCAGGGCTTTACACATTCTAGGCAAGTGTTCTACCATCGACCCACACCTCTAGAGATGAACCCAGGGCTTACACATTCTAGGAAAGTGTAATAAAATTAACTTAGTTTTTAACCTTAAAATTTCATTTATTTAAAAGAATTGGGGGGGGGCTGGAGAGATGGCTCAGAGGTTAAGAGCACTGGCTGCTCTTCCAG
>LOJH01001386.1:3685-15468 GCA_001685095.1 Ellobius talpinus
TCCCCAGAGACAGGCCAGGAGACCAACCTCCCTGAGAGAAGGGAACAGGAAAGTCACTACAACTTGGATGGCTTGTGACAGCCATTGCCATTACCATTCATAAGATCACGTCCAGAGGAGATGGTTGAGGGAGCTGGCCTCGGCCCAGGAGACCCAGAGGAGTGTGGCATCTGCCCATGTGGTAGGGGCGGGAATGGTTGTTTGTCAGTCTCTGTTGTTGTTCCGGGGAAGTCTCCTGTAATCTTGTATTGTCAGGGAGTAAATTCAGATGAAAAGCGGTCACATTCAGCGCTCGATGGCCCCGCCTTGGGGAGGACAGCGGCAAGATGATGGATCTGAGTTTCAGTGGGTGCATGCTAATGAGCTCCAACTTAAGTGGCACTTCTGGGCGGCAGCTGCAGGTGTCTTCCCCACCCGTTTGCCTGCCTGCCGGAGCTGGCCCCTCCCACTGCCCTCTCCAGCTTCCTTCTCACCTTGACAGTCAGATTAGGGCAGTGAAGAGCCAGGGTCCGTCGTCTTCTGCTCTGGGGGCTTTGGGCGGAGGGGGCCTGCAGCTTCTGGTGGATTCTGAATGGAAATGCCCAGGCAGACGCTATTTTTAGATGATGATGCTGGGGCTGAAGGGGACTCACAGCTGGAGCCCCTATGCTGGAAATGGGGTAACTTAGGGGCAGGAGACACCCATGGAGCGCTCACCCATTTGGGATCTAGGGACAAGAACTCATCTGGGGCTCAAGGCGACACTCTGGGAAGTAACTGCTTTAGAGCCAAGAAGAGGCTTGGAAATTGATTACAGATCCAAACTGTGCCTATTGCTCTTATAGGAGTGAGATTTTTGATTCCTGTTGGGCAATCCTATATAGGAGTTCTCTGCTTTCTCTAAGTATCAGACCATAGACTATGGACCCCATGGGCCTACCTGGATCCACACATGGACTGTAATCTGGATTTCTCTCATACAGAAGCTTCACAGAAATTCTGTCCCCTGCCCACTCCCCAGGCAAGCTCCTCCCAGCTGGTGATGACCTAGAGAGCTCTGGGCTGGGGCTGAGGGCTCAGGAGAAGCCTCCTTAGGCAGGGTGATATTTCTAGGGGCTGGTTGTCCATTGTGGGGTCTATTTGGAGGACAGACGTGAAAAGGTCTTTGAAGAAGGAAATGGGGCCTTTCTGCTCTAAGTGGGCAAGCACTGTGCCATCAGCCACATGGGGCCCAGTGTAAGTAGGACCAGAAAGGCAGGGGCATCATTGCTTTCATGGCACTAGACTCAGGATGCATATCTGAGGGTTCCAGGGACCAGTGGACCCCCACACCAACTGCTCCTTCCTCTGGGCTCAGAAGGGCTAGGTCTGAAGCATAGCAGGCCTCCATTGGCCTCAGAGATTGCTATTGCCTGCCTGTCCAGATGAAGCAGTAAGAAATGTATTGTTCTGGCTTTGGATGGATGTTCTTCAGTAATTAAGCCTTGAAGATGGAGCAGAGACCATTCTTGACTGACTTCAGAATGAGGGGAGAGTAGCCCCACCCTTGAGAGAGTGGGGCCCTGCCCAGGGGCAGTGACCCATGGGAGTGTAATCTGAGGGAGCCTGGGATCTCTCAAGAGGGAAGGCAGATCATAGCATGGGGGCTGGGCTGGAGTACAATTGAAATAACATCGTGTTCAGCTTCCTTTGATATCCAGGCTGTTGAGGCCTGAGGTACACAAAGGACAAACACACATGCATCCTTATAAAAGACAGATGTAAATTACATCTTGTGTTATGTATCAATTGTTTGTGCATCATACATACATAATTTATACATAAATTATGTATCATATTTATATAAATACACAAAATACTTTATTCATATTTATGTCTCATGTATTTAGATATTAATATACTCCTGCCTCTCTGCTTTCTATTTTCATTTAATAATTAATGTTGAAATTCTTCCCATGCAGGACATACAGATCTATCTAACTCTTTCAGATGGCTGCATAACAGGCCATCCTGGGGGCTGCCTATCATTAATTCATCCACTCCATCCACTTTGATGTGTGTTTGGTTCACGGACAGCTTTCAACTAGCCGTAAAAAAAGGGCTGCAATGGATGTGCCATTTCCTCCTTTTATCCTTCAATATAGGAATTTCACAGGTTTCTTAACATCGAACCATCCTTGCATTCTCCGTGTCAGTAAATGCAGGACTTAGCTTTTCAAACATACTATTAAACCTCAGATCCTAAGACTTCGTTTAAGATATGGTCATTAAAAACATGTGGTTTTCCTTTCTTAGAAATTGCTTGATAGATTTAAGCAGAAAGTTAGAGTTACCTCAGCTACAAAGAGAAGTGTGTCTATATTTGAGGAAGGTGTGTGCTTCCAGCAGGTAGGCAGTGCACAGACGGGAAGAGGCAAAACTCATGCCTACAAACGCTGTTGTCACAGCTACGGTGCACATGCTATGCTTCATATCTGTGTCTTATTATGATGAATAATTTATATATAGATCAATAGATATCCATATAAGGAAATGTTAAGACCCCACTTGTTCAGCACATAGTCTATGTTTGTAAATATTTCCTTGACGTGCAATGAATATATTTTTTTTGTACACAGGATATACACCTAAATGATAATTAATTGAAACATGTTCATATGCTGAGTTCTGAATTGCTCTTAAATCTACTTGCCCTATTAAGGATTGAGAAATGCCTTCCACTTTATTGCAATTTTGTGGTGTTTTCTATGAATAGCTTCTAGATGTTTATGGAGATGTACATGAAAACCTGTTATTTCCCGGTGGGCTGAAGAACCCTCAGCACAGGGGAGCTTGTTGAAGGAAGTGGAAATAGGCATAGGTCCAAGACCAGAGTCACAGAGAACTTAAGGACGTGGAGGGAGCGGGCAAGCCCAGAGGCATGGAGGATGGGGGTTTCTAGTGAACTTGCTGTAAGTTGGGATCCACAGGCATCACCCCAGAGCCCAGTCAGAAAGCATACCGAGTCTTGGACAGGATAGGGCCTGACCTCACCTTCAGTTAGCTTCCCAGTTCTAAGTATAAAGGAGAGGCGACTTCAGAATTTTGCCTCGGTTCCAGAAGCTGCTTAATTATTCAAGGCAGTTCCATTATCCATAATCAAATTATTTTGTACAGTCAGAAGAGGAGATCTTCACAGGGCATTGTGGCTTAGGCCTCTAAAGTCGCACATGGAGGCACACGAGAGGGAAGGAGCCTCCTCAGAGGGAGTAGGGGAGCATCCTCAGAGGGGACATGGGACTCTGGTCATTCCTTGCAGTCTTTTCTCCAAGAAGCAGTGGGGTGGGGCAGAACAGAACAATGAATTAACTGTGCCTGTGTGGGTGGGAGGAGCAGGGCTTACCTGCTGAGCCTCACTGACTGCAGCTCTGAAACACAAAGAACTGAATTTTCAAAGTCCCAGGTGGGCTCTGCATTGAGTGTATACCACAGGCTCAACCAGTGGCAACAGTGGCAAGCAGCGGGGCGGGGGTTTATCCTGGCACATGGCGCAGAGACCATCACAGGAGCCACAGGCTCTCCAGTGGTCAGGCTACAGTGTGGAGTACCTCCATGTCAGAATGCACCCCTAACCACCATGAAGAACAGGTGTACACCCCATTTCCTTCTCTACCCAGGCTCCCTCCTTCCACCGTCTGGGATGGCCGGGGCCGAATCAGGGCTGTGACAGCTGACCCAGGAACCAAAGGAATGGGCTGGGGAACAGGAGGGCAAAGAACTAGATTCTGCTGCTAATTAAGATTATGTGTCTCTGTAGCAAGGGATGAGAGAGGTGTCAAGTTGGAGGTTTCTGCTTGAGTTATCGCCAATTTAATTTTTATTTAATTAACAGCTGTGCACTGTGTGTTTAATAAGATTCCCTGATGAGGTCCCAGGCTGATGCCTCCTCCCTCCACACCTCCCTTTGATTTTTTTTCCCTGCTGGCAACGCATCCTTAAATATTTGTGTATGACATTGGTCCGAAGAACCAACAGCTGTCCTTGAGCTCTGCCACTTTGCAGAGGCCACACATACGAGCCATGGGGGGCATTCTGTACTACACTCTAGGCTTAGATGCCTGGATGCTCCACACATCTGCAGCCCTTACTGGTTACCAAGGTGTTGGGTGGTCTGCCCTCCTCTGCTGCCAGTGCAGGATCCCGAGAGCCTGGGGAATCTTTCTCTGTCCTTTGAGGCTTCCAACATTGAGAGCTAGCTCAGCATACAGTGGGGCTCAGTGAGTGTGCTCACAGAGGTTCAAGTTAGCTGTGGGGATAGCTGAGCATGGCTGTCAATCAGCCACGGGTCCTCACACGTTGTAGGGTTGGGTCTCTTTCCATTCTTTGTCAATGGACCTCTCCATAGGGTGCGAGGTGGCTTCTGAGGTTTAGGACAAGAGATGACAGACAGGAGAGGTGAGAATAGCCCAAGACCAATGCTGAGTTCTTTGGCATCCTTCCTGGGAGTCTTGGTCCCTCAGCAGTCACTTCTGCTCTTGCATGCTTCTGTGAGAAGCTGAACTCTGGGTCCAGCCACATTCAAGGAACAGGGAGTGCTCTACTTGTTGGGCAGTGCCTCAAAGATTGTTGAATTCATTCCAAACCATCTCCACAGCTTCTGTGGACCCCACTTCTCAAGAGAAGTAGGACTTGAGGGGATCATTCTCAATACAGTCTGGATTGCACGTTACATGACACATTACTCTCAGGGCTATTGAGTGAAACATGGGACAGGAGATCACTTATTAGAGGAAGGAAGCTTCTTCCCAGACACACACAGAGGTGTGTGTCTCCTAGGTGATTCCAAAGCATGGCAAGCTGACAATGTAGATGATCACCACACATATTATTAGGCACCACCAGCAGCAAAACCACATCAAATGCATGGGAGTTTACAGCAGCCCATTGCTTGGGAAAGCAAAGTCACAGAACGAATCACATTAGCATGGTGCACACGGCTCCAGGCAGAATCAAATAGACAGGGGTGGAGATGACTTCTCAAGATGAAAGACCATTTCTGTTCTGTGAGAAGCTCCTGTGCTCATGGTCCCCTGATGGTGGGGAATGGGCCCTCCAGTTACTCCCCTGCAAAACTACCCAAGAAAGCTGGGGAAGCTCAGGAAGTGGTTGTTAGGACCAAGAGTCATCTGGCCAGAACTGGTCCCAGTGGCCCTGATCTCCTGTGTGTCTGCTAGTTGTAGAAGGGGAAGCAGGGTTGGGAATGGGCCTCCACTGTGTGTGAGCAGGATGGGCCAGTGTGGAAGGCCTTGATGGCTGGAGACGAAGACTTGAGTATCAGTGAATGTGACCATCTGTGCTCCTGCTCACAGTAGGAGGTATGGGGCCGTGGGAACCCTGTCTATACACCTGGGGTTTAGACAGGGCCCACACAGCTACCCTGAGAGGGTCCCTGGAAGACCTGATTGGCCTGAAATTCCTAGATGCTGAAGCTGAAGAGAGGCTGATCACCCTGGTACTGCACAGGGTCTATGTGGGACAAAGAAAGGGCAGTCCAGGCAGGCATCAGCTCTCAATACATCTGGCTGTTCAAGATTTGCACCAGATTCAGCCCAACTGTCTCATGAGGCATCAGACATCAAAATAGGCAGCGGTGGAGGATGGAGGTGTGCAAAATAGCCTTAGACCTAAGCCACAGCCACATCACTAGTGATGCACATACCCTTCCAAATAAACTACCCAGAAAACTTTGCAGAGGTATGAGACAAATGAGACCATAACTGATGACCATGAGCCAGGTGTGGGATGAGAGCAACAAGGGCATCAGTGGGGGCTTCCAGGCAGGAGGGCTGATATATGTGATAAAGCAACCCCTACTCACACCAAGGACATCCTGGATAGACCATGTCCTCTTATAGGAGGCCAATAGGACTGGGGACAAAAACCTGAGCACCAGTGAATGTGAACTGATCCTTGGGATCCAGTAAGGGGCTGTTCAGGTCCCATTGTAAGAGGTATAGGGGCATGGCAGCCCTTGGTGCCTGAGAGAAGCCAGGGTTCACTGAGCTCCTCGCAGACAGTCCTAGTTGTGGTCGGGACTGTTCTGGGCAAGCCTGGTCTCCACACATAGAGCTCAGATCACCTCCTACAGTGTGACAACTAAATCATCCAAGCACTATCAGATAAGTGAAGCAATTTCTTTAACTGAGCTCAGCCGTCCTGGCTCGTAGTCATAGCTAAACCCCCTCGGTGGCTGGGGATGAGCAAGTGGGTCCCCACGGCTGCTGAGCAGTGAGGGACCTGCTGCCTTCAGCAGACTTCTCGGGTCTGTGCTGGGAAGAGGTTATTCTTCATTTGCCCCGACAATATCCAATCATGGCAGGCTCCTAGACATGGTAGACACGGAATAGAAAAAGCCCCAGCAGCAGAAAGCAGGCCAGGTCCCAAGAAGCTGAGTGGAACCAGAAGCAGTGAGGCTGTGGGCATGAGGCTACAGAAAAGGGCCCATGACTGGGGTCCCCTTCAGGCCTTGACTAGGGATGTGGCAGTCTGGGTTGGCCTGTCCTAAAGCGGCTAGCAGATGTTAATACATTACCTGGCCTCCTGGGAACCCACTCAGGACTCAGGAGTGTAGAGAAATCAGGAACAGATCTCAGTTCTGTCCTTCCACAGTTTGGAGGTTGTGAGTCTGAAATCCAGGGGCTAACAGCGCTGCCTCTCCCAGCCTCCAGGCCCCAGGCTTCCTTGGCTTGTGACTGCATTGCTCCAGCCTATCTCCATCCTCACACGGTCTTCACTCCAAATCTTTGGTTTCCTCCCCTGTTATAAGGATGCCTGTGCTGGATTCAGGGCCTGCTCTAAACTGAAGACAGTTTCATCTCGATATCCTCAGCTAACTGTATTTCCTAAGTAAGGTCTTGTTTCCAAGCCAGGACACCATCCGCTCTCTGGGTTCCTGGTGCACACTACTCTTCTAGCCACAGAAGACAGCACCCTGCCAGGGGAGAAGTCAGGCAGGGGTCCCAGCCTGGCAGTAGTGACGGTGTTCCTCTCCACTTGACTTTCTTGTTCTGCTCAAGGTAACAGCTCATATTGACTATTCCTTCCTTCATCTTGAGACATTTATAATGCAGAAAACCAGAGGGGAAGTAAGCAACCTCTGAAGTTCATCAAATCAAGGTGATAAGGCACGTAGAGGCCCAGACAGCAGAAAGAACTTACCTGAAGCCTTCCATCTTCACTATGGATATCTGAGATCTTCCAGACCAAATGCTGACTGCTAATCTCATCCCCAGCACTCAGAATCCAATCCTAATTGAATCCACACGGCACAGAATTACTTTAACCATGATTTTCCAGCAGAAGGTGTCGAGAGAAACACATCCCTTTCTTTATTTTAATCAGATTGCCTAAGTTTCAGTGAATGAGTTAGCAGAGAGAAATGAGTTAGCTGAGAAAGGAGGAAGGAGCCACCTCCAAACCTCTCCCCTAGCCCAATAAAAAGGTGGGGCTTTCAGGAAGACTGAGTCCTTCTGTGGTTAAGAGGGGGCATCATAAACAAACTGCAAGGGATCTGCAAGTCTTGTGGCACCAAAGGCTGCCGGAAGGGGAGCTGAAAACCCAAAGTCAGGAAAGCAGGAAATATGTTCTACCACAGACATGTCCCCGGAGAATAGGCAAATCACGGGATGATAGGCAGTCCCATGGGCAACCAGGGATCTGCAGACAGCATGGCGGCTGTTGGGCTTAGCTCGGAGCCACTTTTCTGCCTGTTGTACACACCCTTGTCATATATATGGCTTTCCCCCCCCCCTTGCCTTATGCTAGCTGGGCCATCACCCCTTGAGAAGAGTTCCACGCTTTCCCAAAATCTGGGCTGTGGCATTCATTGCAGCATCCGGGCATCATGAATGGCAGTTTCTACCCCACACAGTAGCTATGTTTTGCTTCTATTGCTCTGAGACCCAGAAGCCAACACCAGCTGCAAGATCTTGGTCCCACTAAGCCTCTCATGAGTGAGAGTCCTGGTTGAGGTTGGACCAGCCAAGGATTCCACCATCCTAATGCCTCTGCTGTGGGTGAGAGAAACCTGAGGGCTACCCCATGCACTGCCAGCACCCCTGACCACTGCAGCAACAGTACTTAAGGACTCAGTCAATGTTTCTGGTCAAAGTTTATCAGATTTTCTTAGACACAGCGGCCATTCTTCTCTGTATCATAATGTCTGATATGACATGTTTAGAGTGACGGTCTCCGAAGATCATCTGCATATTAATATTTGCATTACAACTTATAACAGTAGCAAAATTGCAGCTGTGAAGTATCAACACAAATAATTGATTTTATTTTTGGGGACGTCACCACACCACAAGAACTGTAGTAAGGGGTGGCAGCACTTGGAAGGCTGAGAACCACTAAATTAGAGGTTGTCAACCCCAGAGTGACACGGAGTCTGTGTCATAGTGTGCATGTCTGCAAAGTGAGTACCATACAGACGTTACCGAGTTCTGCTACCAGTTTGAGAAGCCGCCAGGCTCCTACGCACCACCTTTGATGGAGCAGCCTCTGTCTATATGGCTGAGTCTGGGGATCACCTGCGTAGTGATCCCAGTGGTATTCACTTTTCAAATGAAAAGTTTTAGTTTTATACCTCTGGAGAGTCCATAGATGAAATTTTGCCCTCTCGATGCCATTCCCATTATCCCGGTACAAAGATCTCTCTTAGCATCTCTTTAAGTGTTCCAATCTTCTGACAGCCACTGTGTCCACAGCTTTAAACCTGTTCACACTCCTTTCTTAGCCAAGCAATGCATTGCTCCCTTCTACTCTGCTTCTGGCTCTTGTTCTTCACTGTAAACTTGGTTTCAAGTGGCCACCAACAACCATGTCATAGCCTGGATGCTATGCCATCTTGAAATGTTCTCTGCCAAACTAATTAGTCCATTGCTTCTGAATTCAGCTTCATTCAAATGTTTAACATGTAGGCAAAATGAAGTCGGATTCTTTGCCAAATATACCACATGTAGACTCGAACCCTGCTCCTCGTAGCTGTTCTCACCCAAAACTTCGCAAGCACGCTCTTAAATGTCTTCCTTTCTGTCAACACCCTGGCCATCCAAATTCCTGTCAGAATCATCCAGCAGTCTTGGACTGCAGCATGCTAGGGCTTCCCCCAGGCCACATCTCCAGACTCTTCCATACACCGCTTTCCAAAGCCCGAGGATCACACTCCCAGCCTAAGTCACAGCAGCGGCCTCGCTTGTCTGGAACTGATTCTCTGTACTGGTTTTTGTCCAATTTCTGTGACAAAATACCCCACAGGAGCAATTGGAGGAAGGGAGAATTGAGTTATTTTCATGGCTTCAGGAGGTCTCTGTTCAGGGCTCAGCTCTCTGTAGGTAGAAAGGAAAAGGCCTTGTGGTGAAATAGTTAAGTTGCTTGCATTCGTTGCAGTGAGAACAGAAGCTGGGGTTAAAGGGTTAAAATGTAAACGTTTAGAACATGGAGAAAGATGAATAAAAGGGGTTTTTAGCTGGATATTAGATAACTAAGCAGATTAGATAAGGGGAGGGACAGGCCTGTGGGCAGTGAAGACAATCTACTGCCCAAGCCCCCAACCCCTACCCCTGCCACCGCCCTTAGGAACACACGCAATGCATCATTGTCCTTCCTTATACCTATACCCTTGCTTCTAATGCAGCTCAAGTAACTAACTGTAAAACAAGTATGGAAGAAAAAACCACCATTTATTTCAGGAAAGAGACACACGCCATCTTGTAGGCCAAGAGGCATCCGAGAAAGACTGCTGCTACATCTTGCTGGTGACGATAGGGTTAACTCCCTGCGCCGGAAAAACAACAAATTGATCAAGTTGCTGTGGGAACAAAGAGAACACAGTCTAATTAGCATATATCCAGACACCTGCAAGGCCAGTGGTGGCAACACTGGCCAGGACTCACAGCTATCAGACAATCAAGGCCATGGGCTGGGGAAGACAGGGGCTTCAACCATCCTTCACTGTGTGGGAAATGCAAGAACAGCACCCGATCATCACTCTGACTGGGCCTGGGAGATGTGTAGTGTGTGGGCCAAGCCAGTAGTTCCTCTACAGTCCCCAGAGGACCAACCTCAGTGTAGATTACCTTAGCTGCTATCCAGTTTCATCCCACAATTCCTGGACAAAGGGATCTGATGGCTTTTCCTTTCTTGGAAACCTCTCCCAAAACAGAGTTTCTCTCACTTTTCAATTTCTCACTCTTCTGTAATAATTCTAGTATTGGCTCCCTTTCTATCGCTGTAAAAAAAAATCACTAAGACCAAGGCAAGTTAGAGAAGGAAGGGTTTATTTGGCCTTATGGGTCGAGAGGGTTCGAGTTCATTTTTTGTGGGGAAGCATCAGACAACTAGAATAGCAAGTTGAGAGTTCACAACTTGAACCACACGCAGGAAGGCAGAGAGAGCAAACTGGGTAAGACACAGGGTTTTAGGACCTCACAGCCCCCACCCCAAAGTAAAGTAGGGAGGGCACATCTCTTAGACTTTCCCAAATAGCACCACCACCTGGGAACTAGGTATTCAAATAATAGAGTCAGTGGAGATGTTTTCATCCTTAACCACGATTCTCAAAAAACTCTCACTTCTCCTTCATATGCTCCCATGGAATTCAGACTCTCAATCGTCATTGGCGTGCGACAATGAACTCTGAGCCACTGCCCTAGCTTGATTTTTGATGATGTGACTGTTTAGCATCTTCTATCTTTGAGCCATGCTCAGTTGGGCTGTGAAAGGTCCCGTCCTCAGAGTCCCTGTATCAACACGGCATAGTTCATGAACGCAGGAGCCTGAGTCAATGGGTCTTTTCAGTTGTCAGAGCAGAAAGGACAGGCTGCTCAGCAGGCAGTGAGCAGGGCAGATGAAAACATCCAATGGCCCACCCCTACTGATCTACCTCTGCCAATCAGGCCCCGTCATCTGAAGGCCTTTGAACTAGTGTCAGCCAATGAGGACCAAGCCCTGAAAATATGGGCCTGTGAGAGACATTTTAAATTTTAACCATAACAAATGTATTCCCCTGTCACTGCAGGCTTGGGTAGTCCTGAGGGGCTTCTTGATAGGGCACAGGTTTCTGGATCAGTCTGGGCTAGGACTTTGTGGAAGTTAGACTGATTGGCATCTAGGCTCAAGGCTCTCCCGTCAGGCTGCTGGTCAGGACTATAGTCTCATCTGAAGACTCATGGGAAGTGATGCATTTCCAAGCTCACTCCTGGCGTCACTGGCACAGCTGTTGCCTGAACCACTTTAGATCCTGGAAGCCTGTGTTTCTCCACAAGGCAACTTATAACACAGAAACATGGTTGCAGATTTGCATCAGAACAAATCCCAGGGCTGAAGAGGGCAAGACATTCCCAAAACCAGGCTTAGAAGGTACCACTTAGTCATAGCTTTGGGGATAAAATGCGATAATGACAAAATAAAAATGGAACTACTTTGTCACACAAACAAAAATGCAAGAGCTCAGCAGGGTGGTGGTGGCACCTTTAATCCCAGCACTTGGAAGGTAGAGACAGGAGATCTCTGTGAGTTTGAGGCCAACTTGGTCTACAGAGTTCTTGGACAGTTCCAAAGCTACACAGAGAAACCCTGTCTTGAAAAACAACAACAACAACAACAACAAAAAAGCAAGAGCTAATGTTTATTACAGCACTAACACACACACACACTCACACACATACATATACACACACTCTCACACACATACACACACATACACACACACACTCACACACATACATACACACACACTCACACACATACATACACACACACTC
>LOJH01001386.1:15476-38444 GCA_001685095.1 Ellobius talpinus
ACATACACACACACTCACACACATACATACACACACACTCTCACACACATACACACACACTCACACACATACATACACACACACTCTCACACACATACACACACATACACACCCACACCCACACACACCAGTATTTTTCAACCATGAAGAAAAATGAAGTTATTTCATTTGCAGGAAAATGGATTTGATAGACTGGAGTTCATCACATGACAGATCAAAATATGACAGACTTGGGAAATAAATGTCACATGTTTTTCTATCATTAAAGTAAAAGTGAAGCCATTGGAGGTGTCAAGGGGCGAGAGGAGATTGCAGTGGACTGTGGAAGAGCAACAGAGGGAACAGCATGATCAAAGTACACCATATATATGAATAAAAATGGTTCTGGGAAGCCTAGCACTTCGTGGAATTAATTTTGGCCAGTGAAAGCTGAGAGGTCATGAAAAGGTAGTTCACAGGATTGGTCAGGAGCAACTTCTACGAAGACTCTGCCAGATGCATTTTACCCACCAGGCCTCTGTGGTGGTTTGAATGAGAATGGCTCCTATAGGTTCATATATTTGAATACTTTGTCCTAGGTTGGTGGAACTGTTTGAGAAGGATTAGGGGGTGTGGCATTGTTGAAGGAGGTATGTCACTGGGGGTGGGCTTTGAGGTTTCAAAAGCCCATGCCATTTCTAGTTAGCTTTCTCTCTACCTCATGCTTGTGGATCAGATATAAACTTTAGTACCATGTCCATGCTGCTATGCTCCCTGTCACTGTGGTCATGGACTCATCCTCTGGAACTGTAAGTCCCAATAAACTCTTTCTTCTATAAGTGGCCTTGGTTATGGCATCTCTTTGCAGCAATAGAAAAGTAACTAAGCAGCCCTATGTACAAAAACCATTTTGTGAGGACATCTGTCCACCTGGCAAGTGTCTACTTGGTGGCAGACTAGTGGCACTCGGGTTATCGATCCTTGTGGAATTATTTCAGAATATCTTGTTTACCAACCAGAACTCCTACTCGTCCACGTTTGAACACATTCAGTCCACTGAGTCACACTGAAATGTGCCACAGTACCCACTTTAACACTATTCCTAAATGAGACAGATTCTGCTTTGATTTTAACATCTAATCCTTTTATCAACTGACATAAGCAAGTCACGTCCTGAGCACACACCGAGAGCAATGGTGACTCTTGGAACATGTCCTAACCTGGCTTTTGCGTAGCTTACCCCCCAGTTAACTGCTTCCTCCAAGAGTGGTGAGCTAATACTAGAATATTCCTGAGAGCACCTGCATGAAGGGGTGTAGACATCAAGGGGTATAGATATCAGGGCCTTAATGTCCCAGTCTTTCCTCTGATAGTCGCTCTTCTGCTCCAAATACCCTCCTTGCTATCTTTCCTCTCATGTCTCAGAACCTCCTGTAGGTCCAACTTGATGAGGGGCTGTATGCTGGTGGCTTGGTGATGCTTGAACGGAAAGAGCTTCAAGTTTTCCATTCCTTATTATCATGAGGCAAAAGGTGTGAAGATTTTCAATTTCTTTTTAATCAAGATGGCATCCTCTGAGGAATACCTGCCAGGTCATTTTGAAGAATGATTGAAAAGTCCCGAGTCCTGGGGAGACTTAATTAAACCTGTGGAAACACAACGGGGACCAGAGTAGCACAGCACATGCCTAAGGGCCGCACCCACCCACAGCAGCTCTGCCTGGTAGCAGGAACAATTTGGTCCCCAGCGGCCAGGAGCCCCATCTGTGATTCCCCTTCCTCTCGCTCCCTGACCCAGCAGACCCCATGAGCCTCCATCCCGGGATGTCTCCTGCCTTCCAGGTCTACCCTCTTCTTCTTGGCTGCCTCCCCTTTCTCAAGGTTGGAAATTACTTCCATTAGGGTCACCCCTGAACCACAGAACACTGTCTAGGGCTCTCATGGGGACGAAGACAGAGCTCAGACTGAGCATAGATCAAGATAAACATAGATCAAGATCAGATGCAAGATAAACATGTGTGAGAACAGTGGGGCCCAGGTGCCCACTGGCAGGAAGCACTGGAGTACAGTGTAATGGAAAGGGTACCAAGTCACAACTGGGCATCAGACCAGGTGAAGATAGAGTGGTCATGGAAGCTACAGGTACTCTGTGGCATCTTTACTACCACATGCAGGGTTTTTGGACATCAAACAAGACCTCATGTGCTACCCAGGGCGATCACATATCCTTGACAATCAGGAGAGAAAAAAAAAGCCACATGTAGCATGTGTCTTGAGCTTGGTTGCCTAACCAGCGGGGGCCAAATCCCTGCCCTGTGGGTGACTGAAGTGCTCAGCCCCAGAAAGTGATGGTGAGGAGACATGAAGGCCAAGCTTGACAACAATCCAGGACATTCCAGGTCAGCATTGTGGCCAACCAGCTCTGCTCCAGAAAAGGGAAGGATGTTCCAGGCTCCACCATGCAATTGTTTCCCTCAGTCCTTCCAGTATCACCCAGAGAGGCCCTAGGTCCTGATGTAGTCTCAGCCCCAAGCAGAGCTCCTGCTGGATCCTCGTCTGCACCAAGCTAAAAACCAAAACAACGATAAAACAAACAAACAAAAACAGTTGAATGTAGTTCAGAGTCTTCACTGATCCCAGAGGCCAGAGCAAACTTTAGAACCACAGGGCACAGCCCCAGTGCCTCAGGGCTACTCAGGAATGCCTGTGGGTTCCAGCTAGACCCTCCCCTCTTGGAGCCTATTCTAAAAGAGGATGTGACTTCTATGGCATTTGGGGTATGTCTCCGGGTCATCATGTCAGATGCACTCACTCAGGACTCTTGGTGTGGGGGGTGTTCAGACTGTAGCACACTGTAGGCTGAGCCTCCTAAGCATTTCAGAGACCCTCCGCCAGAAACCCAAGACAGCTGCAAGGGGTTTGATCATTTCCCAGAAAACTGAGGCTCAGAGAGGTAGGAGGACCTCCTGAGCCCTCAGAATAGCAGACACTTGGGACCTTGTCCTCAAACATGAGAAGTCCCTCCTGCTGCTTTGTTTCCCTCAGTGCCTTCCCTCCCAAGCCAGCCCATGCCCTCTGGGTTCCTCAGACTCAGTCTTCAGGTCCCCTCAGGCTGCATTCACATCCTCCAAGGTCTGTCACCTCCAGACAGAGAGGACAAGGACCCAAATATCATAACCATGGCTGGTGCTTTGAGTGCAAAGCTTGAGGATGTGGAGGGGACATGCAGACCTCAGTAGAGTGCAGGGACATGCTAAGGAGAGCCTGGTGCTGGGACTGGACTTGGGAAGGAGGTTCACCTTTGAAAGACAATATGTATGTGGCACAGTGGTCATGCAAGGAGAAGGGCTTTTCCACTAGTGGCCTGGTGTAGGGCCTCTCTGTGTGCTGGGAATATATTTTATTATCACTGGTTAATGAAGAAGTTGATTTGGCCAATAGCCAAGCAGAATAAAGCCAGGAAATCCAAGCAATGATACAGGGAAAATGAAGGCGGAGTCTGGGAGACACCAGCAGCCGCTGGAGGAGTAAGATGCCAGAGCATTACCAGGAAGCCATGGGGCACGTGGTGATACACAGAATATTAGAAATGGGTTAATTTAAGTTGTAAGAGCTAGTTAATAATAAGCCTGAACTAATAGGCCACACAATTTGTAATTAATATTAAGCCTCAGAGTGGTTACTCAGGAACTGGCAGGTGGGACAGAAACCTCCAGTTACAGGGACCTTCTTGCAGTACATGGGTAGACAGGGACAGCTGAAGATAAGGGAGGCCTAGAGTGCTCCCTGAGCTGACGAGTGCCACATGCCACTCTTGTCTCACCTAGGACCTATTAGTGTGGCATTACCTGAAATAGTATTATTGCAGACATAATAAAAGGTCACTGGGTTGGGGTGACACTTAGGTCCTTTTTAGAGGAAGCAATTTGTCCACAGATATACACAGATAGACGTTGGAGTGATGCTGCTGCAAGCCAAGAACACCAAGGATTCTGGGAAAACTCTAGCGTGGCTCTTCCCTGTAGCCCTCTGGCAGCTTGTTGCAGACTTTTGGCCTCCAGGACTGTGGAAGAATAAATTTGAGTTCTTTTAAGTCATCGAGTATCTGGTACGCTGTGGCAGTCCCCTAAACAAACACAAATAGCAATGGTGGGTTCCATCTACCAGCACAGAGAACATGAGCGAGTCTGCAGTGGATTGTGAGCCTGTCCTCCCTCCCCATGAGAGGCATTTCAGGAGGATCTGGCCAGGTGGAAGGTGGCCAAGGAGGATGGACATAGAGAAATCAAGGCAAAAAAAAAGTACCCTCCTGAAGAGTGAAGATGTAAAGACAGCTGGGAAGGATAAGCAAAGAGGAAGCAGGAGTAGTGTTTATGTAACAGACATCTACAGCTGTGTAACAAATGGTCATTAACTTAGCCTCATAAAACAACACACACCTATACTCTCTGGAGGTGAAGCTTCAAAGCACAGCTCAAGTTGATACCCTAACTCAGGCTCAGTCGAGTCTAGAATTCAGGCATTGTGTAAGGCTGGAGTCAACACGAGACTGGGAAGCAATCCACTTTCAAGTCCATTCACAGTTCTGCCGTTAGGATTTAGGTTCTTGCTGAGCACTGGATAGGCCATCACAGATCTTTATGTAGAGTGGCTCATTGCATAGCCACCTCCGGAGAGGGTTCAGAGGAGGCAAGGGGCAGCAGGTTGGCATGAGGGCAGGGGTGGGGGATCCAGAAAGGATGGGAGAGGAAGGCTAAGAGAACCTCCAAGAGTGAGTTAGTCCTTGAATGTGGGTTATACAAGTCCGTGGAATACCACAGCCAGGGTCGGAGGCAGGCTCTGGGTAAGAGGACCCACATGGGGACCCTTCCAAGAGAAAGGGACATTTGGCTCCTTGTACAGAAAGGGGAGAAATGAGGCTACGCACTGAAAGAAGACAATCAATGCAGATCTGTCTGCAATCCTATATTTTCAGTCAATATTTTATGGATCCTGTATTGTGCGGTTCTTGCTGGTGAAAACAACTCTCTATAAATCTCTGTCTGGGCTTCCCACAAGACCGTCAGCATTTCCAGGCCCAGGCTTAGCAGGGACAGGCCATAACCCCTCAGTTCTGCTGCAGGCGATGCCTGCAGCCTCACAGGACTCTACTTTCAAGGTGACAAGCTCACCTGCCTTGGGATGCAAGAAAGGCACTCCCTTCCATCTTGCAGGGCTCCTCCATAGCTGCAGGTGGCACTAGAGAAAGTCAGGCAGACACTGTCCCCTTTCCAGCGTGAGCTCCTTGTTGCTTATGTACTCTCCTTCTCCAAGTCCTGTTTCCTTTGCCCTCTAATTGGCACGGCCCCCGTACCCTCCCCTGTGTACATGAGCCTCATCACCCCACACGTGGGTCCCACCCTGTGGTCTGGAGCTTGTTAAAGCTGCATGGAGACCACTTGGGCAACAGCTTTGGATAGTGCCTGACTCAAAGCATGACTAAACCTTGGCCACAGTCTTAGAAGATGGGATGTATCAGTATTCTCCCATTGCCAAGAGCCATGGGGGAGTGCCCCAAGTTGCTCATTGCTGTGTTATGACGCCAACAGAGGTGGAAACACCTTGTGAGCATTTCACTTACCCTCTTTTTCAATAGTAAAATCAGGAAGCCAAACGGACAAAGTACACTTGAATATGCCACTATCAGAAATCATGATGTCATAACATGTGTAGATTACTCTGTCCAACAGCCACATAGTATTTCTTTCGAGCAAACATTTGAACTAAGACAGACTGTACACTGAGCCTTAAAGTCAAGCACCAATTTTTTAGAAAGATGTAAGCCACAAAAACATGTACCCTGACAGCATGGATTAAATTCAAATTCATCAGCAGAGGGATATACACCTATTTGGGAATTAAATAGCACACTCAAATAACCCATAATTCAGGGAAGAAATCAAAGGGGGAAAGAAAAATGGAACGGAACGAGCTTGGAAGCCCAAGCCGTCTGCACGCTTTTTTGGGCTTTTGAGGCCGGAACGCTCAGTACAGGAAGAAAGAGCAATTGCAGACTGATGGCCCACCTCTTACAGTAAGAGACCAGAAAAAGATTAAGTGAGCGCAGTGTAAATACCAAAGGGGGTTAAACCAGGATTACAATGGAAATCGATGAACTAGAAAAAAGGATTAGAGGGAAGAATCCATAAAGGCAAACACTGGTTCAATAAAAGTAGATCAATAAAAGTGATGAATCTTCTGTCAGATGTATCAGGGAAAAAAGGGAGAAGACACAAATTACCAATGTGAGGAATGGGGAGGTGACATCATGACAGATTCCACAGAAATCAGAGGATAATAAGGGACCACGGTGGCTAACTTTATGCTAATGGATCTGACACCTTAGATGACACAGACAAATTCTTTGCAATTACCAAAGCTCACTCATGGCAAAATGCATTTGAGTGACCACTCCTTCATTAAATAGATTGAACATGTAGCAAAAAGCTTTTTTTTNAAAAAACAAGACTCAAGTCCAATAGCTTCACAGAGGAACTTAGCTGAATGTGTGAAAGAGACGGCATCTTTCTACAAAACTCTTGCAGAAGACTAAAGGGGAGGGGACCACTCCCAGCTCAACCTGTGAAGGCACCATCACCCCAATACAAAATCTGAGGTCACACTAAGGAAGACACCAACTAATGTGTCTCCTACACAAAACTGTGAACCAAATTTTAGCAAACTGGACCAAATTCTATGTGAAAAGATAATAACCTGTGATGATCTAATATGGCTTGTCACATTACTATAGGTTGGTTTAACATTTAAAAATTTAACTGCAAAAGAAAGGAATGAAGGAATCATATGTTTATGCCAATAAATGTTAGCAATTTATTTAGTAAAATCCAGTTTCCATGCCTGATAAAAATTCCGAGGGCCAGGCAGTGGTGGCACACACCTTTGATTCCAGCACTCAGGAGGCAGAGGCAGGTGGATCTCTGAGTTCGAGACCAGCCTAGTCTACAGAATGAGTTCCAGGACAGCCAGGGCTGCACGGTAAAACTCTGTCTTGAAAAACAAAAACTAAAAAAGGTTAAGAAAGATTATCGAGGTTATATGGGTAAAAGAAACTCCACAGCTTCCATTAGGCTTCATGGTGGGAACCAACTGTTTTCCTCACTAGCATGCGCGTGCACACGTACTTTGCCCTTGTCTGTGTTGCTGTGTTTTCCTCCACAGTATCCATATGCAGTACCCACTGCCTCTGACACCTTAAAGCTACGGGGGAGGGGGGCCACCTCTGTCCCCTCTTTGGTCAGCTCCCACCTGTCTTTACCTACAGCCTCAGTTTGTGCTCGGGGTCTAAGCTCTAGTGATGTTACCCCAGTATCCGAGCTAAAAGCAGGGTTCTAGAAGGGCTACTCAAGTAAGAAATGAAGAGGCAAAAGCTGGCCATGCCTCCTTCCCCAGTGCCTGTGCCAGAAGCCCCTCTTCCCACCCCTCCTACTCGCCTAAGATAACAGATCAAAAGCGGGGGCAGGAGATATGGAAAGGGTGGATCTATCACCATTTTAGGGCCCACTGATCTTTTTAAGAAAGCAGAAAAATTTAATAAATCAGAATTATTATGACCTAATTTCCAAACCCCAAGCATTAGTAAGAAACAAAGTTAAGCAAAAACACCTGTCTACAATCAGGGTAAAAAAATCTATTCCCTGCTTCTTAGTAGTACTGGGTATTGAACCCAGGGCCTCACACACAGTAGTTGGGACCTTGGCTTCTCAGCTGCACCCCAGGCCCCATTTCCCCAATTTTTAAAGATTTATTTTATCTAAATTCTGTGTATGTGTGTGGGAGAGTGCACATGACTGCAGTACCCATGGAGTTCAGGGGCATTGGATTTGCTGGAGCTGGAGTTACAGACACTCGTGAACTATTTGGTGTGGGTACTGGGAACTGAACTCAGGTCCTCTGCAAAGAGCAGTAAGTGGTTTTAACTGCTGAGCTATCTTTCCAGTTGCTATTTCCCTAATTTTTATTTTAACTCCTAGTTAATGCCCAAAAAGGATTTTAAATATTTTTAATTGCTTTTATGTATGAATATTTGCATATATGAATTCCTTGGAGCCCTTGTGAAGGTCAGAGGAAAACTGGTAGGAGTTGGTTCTCTCCTTTAACCATGGAGGTCCCTGGGATTGAACTCAGGTCATCAGCCTTAGTGGCAAGCACCTCCACCCACTGAACCATCTTGCAGGCCTCCAGATAGACTCTTAACGCACTGTTCAAAGCCACAAATAGGGAGAGCAGGTGTTCAGTTACATAAAATTAATTATACATGCACAAAAGACTATCTTGGCAAGTGTACATATGGTTGTCCAGCCATGGATGGGCTTGAAGAGGGTCTCCATGTTTTTATTACACATGCCCATAAAATTTGAACATCTCATACGAGGCATGTGTTATATTTACAGTCACTGAGTAATCAACCCCCCCCCAGAGAAAAATCCCCTGAAGCTAAACAGAGGAAGAAAACAAGTATAATTATTCTGACCCTTCCAAACAGCTTGAGGAGGCAACCAAATGAATGAGGTAAGAAGCAGAAGACTAGGGACTGGAGAAATGGCTCAGTGGTTAAGCAGACTGAGCTGCTCTTCTCGAGGACCCAGGTTTGATTCCCACTACCTACATGGTAATTTACAGTTTTCTGTAACTCCAGGTCTAAGGCATTGACTGCCCTCTCCTAATCCCCGTGGGCATCACAGATGCACATGGTGTATGATTGTACATGTGGGGAAACACCTGTACATGTGATTTTTTTAGTACATATTTTATTTTTTAGTATATATTATATATATGATAATGTATATTTTTTATACACAAGATTCCTTGTGTATCAATCCTCTTCACTAGTTTAAGAATGTTTGAAATACACATATTGAAACCCCACTTAAGCATGCCTGACTTGCCTTTGGTAAACAGTTACAGGAGTAACGAAGATGGAGGGAAGCCCAACCCCTTCCAAGGAAGGAAACTACAGAGACCTCATCCAGCCCTGTCTTTCTGCCCCATCTGTTGATGGAAGTTGTTCTTGCCAGGGAGGCTGGTCCAGGCAGCAGAGAGTGGCAGGCAGCAGTGTCGTGTGTGAAGAAGGCTGTGTGAGGTTTGTTAGCCAGAGCACATCTGTCAGAGAGGTGTCTCTGGGGCCAGCAGCTGACCGCATCCCAGAGGGTCAGGATCCAGTTGCTGGGTCTGATTGGCTCAAACTCCTGAGCTGTGCAAGCTGCTGGGTCTGATTGACTCTTTCCCTGGACTCAGAGAAGTCACTGGAAATAATGGGCCCTGCCCCCACCTGATTACTCCCAAGATCCCAAGCAGGGCAGTGGTGGGAACTGAGCAGCCAGTGTCAGGTAACCTCTCTGGCGTTAAGTGGGGAGATGGAGGAGGAGAGCCTTCATGAGGTGCTCTTAACAAAGGTGTATGTCAGGTTACTGGCCCCAAACCCCTTTGCCACCTATTTACAAAGTATTGTACCCCCACAAAACCCCATACGTGCTGGTGCATGCCTATAATGCTTGCATCTGGGAGGCTGAGGCAGGATAATCAGGAGTTCAATGCCAGCCTGGAGCACTTAGTGTCACCTGCTCAAGAAGCCACCGGTTGGAGTCTAGGTCATATGCAAGGTCCTGGGTTCAAGGACCCAGCATTGGGAATAAAAAAACAATACCATTTAAATCGGTGAGCCACCTCCCACTACTCCTAAGATGAAATTTAAATTCGTCAACTACACCCAAACCTTTAGCACTACTCACCAATACCTTGCAGACCCTGGCCCTGCAGACTCTGGCCCTGGAGCCCCGACCTTCTGTGTACCCAGCCTGCTCTGGCTGAATACCCCTTAATTTTATTAAAGCCTCTTCCTTTACTATGTGTTACAGCCTAGGGTGACAGCCACTTGGTGAATCACACATGCCCTGAATACTCTTACCCACTGTGTGGTGGAGGTCACAGATGGCTTCTAGAAGTGTTCCTCAATGGTTCAGTGTTTCACCCATGATGGTGGGATGTGTAAGAGGGCCCCTACCCTCTGGAGCCAGAGACCTGCTTGCTGGCCATAAAGTCCACAGCCACAGCACTATACATAGTCCTATAGCCACCAACCTATACAGGTCGGAAACTTTATGTACTCAGAGACTGGTCCCTTTTGGTGATCCTACCCAGGTTCCCACGAGCACCGAGGATCCAGAAGCTTGTACGTCCCCTGCACAAGACAGGGGCATCCAAAAATCATTGTTTGCTAGGTGAGGACGGACTCGTTCTTTCACATAAGATCTGATTGACAGCATAATTTGCTTCCTGTGGTTGAAATGAAGCAGGGAGATGGGATTTAACATGGCTGGTCCCAGTGGCCAGGTTCAGGGAGGCACTAGCCAAGCCCAAGCCAGGCAAAATAAAGTTTGATCATTATTGAGTCTTTAATCTTCAACCCAAACTGAGTTCATGAAAAGGTGTTAACCACAGATACAGTTTTAAAAAATTAACTTAGTTATATAAACAACTGCTTCCTTGACTCAAAATAGACTTCTCAACTGACTCAATACTGGTGACATAATAAAATGATAAAATGTATCTCAGCTTAATAAACAGTCTTGAAACCACATTCTAAACCACTTCCCACAGAAGACCGAGGAAAATCAGACGTTTGGCATTTTCAGAAAATCTCTGTGATCTCTCTGCAGTTTTGTTCAGAGATATGTGGCCCCTGGTGACACACTCGCCCCAGAGATTATCCCTCAGGCCATTTGTCCTGAGGTTGCTTGAATGGGCTGAGTAGCCCTGTTAAGAATTTAGGCAAAGACTTGGGAAGCACTTCCTGCCCAAGGGCAGCAAGGGGAGAGATAACTCAGCTGAATTCTGGCCTCTGACTCGGCCATTACATCCAAGTTCCACATTTCCAAGCCTCGGAGATACTACATAACTTGTCACCCAACAGACAGGACAGCTTTGAATGTGAGGGGTAACTTTTAATAAACAGGCTAGGCTATATAACCTGTTGGTCTACTCACAAAGGCAGAGAGAGGTATGCCTGCCTTTCATAGGCCCATAGAGGATCCATGTTGTTGGAGCCTCTGCCTCATCCCTGTGTTCCTGCTATAGCTGTGTTGAAACAGTCCTGTAACTATTCTCATTGCTGGGACAGAGGTAGGATTGAGCATATTGAACATGAGTGCTCCTTCTTCTAGGTCCCCAGGGCCACTTGCAACCTAATCCCCAATGGTGGAGCACAGTGCACACCAGCAAAGACCTAGAAGCTGGCTCCTTTCTGAAATAGCTGAGGCCCTGTTCCCAGGCCTTTAGGTCTCAAAGCATGAAGAAATGCAGAGAGAAGTAGAGGCCAGAGAGAGCCTATGGGCTCATGAATGGCTGTGTCCTCTATTCTGCTGAAGTTCTCACTCCAGTGTGAACGTACAGGAAATAGGGACCATGGGGAGTAATTAGGTTGTGAGGGGGGGTCTCGGCTTGGCATTGGGCCCTTACCAAGGTGACTCTGAAGCTCTGCCTTGACACCACGTGAGGAAGCAGTGAGAAGGTACTGCCTGTGAGCCAGGGTGAAGATGCAGTGAACGGAGAGACCCGAGAACCAAGCTGACTAGGGTCAGTAAGAGGTACCAGTTGTGAATTGGAAAGCCAGTCTTCACTTATCCTGGGTCTTGTATTTTCTGGACTCCAGCACTGTGAGAAATGGATTTTTATTGTTTTTACCCATTTTTTTCTATTTTTGTGACTACCCTGAACTAGACCCTTCCTGGGTGAGAGGAAAAGGGCCTTTGACATTGCAATCCCAAGAGACTCTGCTGAGGGTCCTTCTGTGCAGTTGTGGGCCCTCCTTTGTGCTCACGGTCCTCTTAAATGGTCTCTTGTGACACCAAGACCCAGAGAGAGCCCTGATTTCTCTTGTACCCCCTTGCTGATGTCAGGAGTCGATCACTCACTGATTACCAACTTTCAGGGCTCCATACGCCTCACCACACCCACACTGGCCCTGCAGCATGCTCATAGGACAGGTTCCAAGAGGTGAGACAAGATGCCCAAGGTTGTGGCACCAGTGGCTCACTCAACAGGCTTTAGTTCTTGTGATGCTCACACTGTACCAGGGGCCCTGGGTCCCATGTCCACCTGAGATCCCATCATAGGAGGTAGCTAGGGCTATGCCTACATCCTCATCCTGAAAGCTGCCTAAGGGTGGACTGGAACTGCTGGTTGGGAATACCCTCATCCTTCTGTACCCCAAGGGGCTGTATACCTCAAGCTTCTCCTGACGTGGTGTCTCAGCTTCCGAGAAGAACAGGAGCAGTTCCTGTGCTGCGCTCTGGGCACACAGCCCAGATGGGACCCGTGGAGAACATCTGGGGTGGGGCTAGTCAAGCCTGCTCCCTCTGACCCATTTATCACAGACATGTGTCCCCCAGAGCTCTTGGGGGCTTGTGAGTCTATCCAGTCCCTTTCTCCTGCTGCCCCTGACCTATGAGAGGTCTGGCATTTTCTCATTTGAAGAGGCACAGTTTCTCACGCCTCAAACATGACTGGCACCTGCTGAGGGAGGGTGCCATGAGGGTTCTGGGGCACTCTGGGGTGTATACACAAAACTCAGTTTCATCTCTAGTATGTGCATGCATAAGGAAAGCCTGTACTGTTTCCTGGAGAGATCCCCGGCTAGTGTGTTCTATCTCAGGGTCTTGCATAGGACAACAGTGATCCTAGAGTCATGTGACATTAAATAGTGACCCTAGAGAAATTAAAGACATGACCCTCACAGCACGCTATAGGTACTTGGAAGTGGCAGACTGTCACCTTATTATTAATGGTGACAGATGAAGGCGCCCTTCAACCTTGACTTGATATGACCCGTGCCTGGCCAGATGCCTGGGGATAGCAGTACAAGGGTGGCTCTGCCAGCTCCTAGGCACTGTGGGCAACCCCTGCCTTGTGCTGTGGGTCCCTGCAGATAGACCTGCATGGGAATAGCTGCAGATCTTAGGATGCCACCACTGGCCCCTGGATGTCACAGCCTTTTGCTAGAGAAGCAAAGTCATCACACAGAGGACTGCTCTGTGTGGTCCCTACCAGCCAGCCCTTTATGAATCACCAATCGGGCTTGACGCTGATCTCTCGCCCCAGGCCCCTCAATCATGAGGGGGCTGGAGTGACACCTGCCACTGGATGGAATGTGCTATTAGCAGAGAGCTGTCCTCATCCTCCTACAGTGGCCTCCACCTGGGATTTACAGCTCTCCTCCCTCTGCTGGCTCCAGGCCACAAGAGCAATTTCACCGTGACTGCATTTGTCAAGGCTGGTGGCAGCTTGGGGAGAGAGGGCTGCTGCCATGAATGCACTTCTGCTCCAGGGCCATCCTCAAAGGGTGGCAAACTCAGGGGCCCTGCTAGAAAGTTCTCCAATGGTGGAGTGCGGAGTGGGCTGCCTGGGCGACTGAGGCTTGTGGAGAATGGCCTGCCCCGGACATGTTGAAACAGGAGACCAGAAGATTTCCTCCAAGCTTGATGCTCATGGGCTCCTTCCTGGAATTTGCCCATGGCTTTAGAAAAGCCGGCCTCTATGTGCATGCTATGGGCTGCCACCACATTTTGGGACTGGTACCTCTTTCCCCTGTGCCCAGCCATGTTTATCCTACCATGAAGCCTGCAGGAAAGATTCTGGGGACAAATGTCAGACAAGTCCTCCACTCCTGATCTCTCAGAACAGCTGCAGTTGCGGTGTGACCTCACTGTAGGGAATCACTGAATCGGGACCTAGATGCCAACACGTTGCTACCATCTGAACCTTGGAATCATGAGGATTATAAATGTCCCTGTATCCTTTACTGTCCTTATCACTGTGGCCAAATACCTGGCAGGAATCAACTTGAGAGAGGAAGGATTTACTCGAGCTCATGACTTTCGGGTGTAGAAGTGGCTCATGGCTGGAGCAGCAGAGATGCTCATTTGGGCAGAGCAGGGAGCAGAAAGAAACTGGACAGGAAGTGCTGGTGGTTGGGGCCAGTCTTTTTTGGGGGACACAATTCAGCCCACAGCCACCTCAGGCTTAACCTGATTCTGGTCATTTGCTCCCTGTACAGGGCCTCCAGGACAGCTAGGTTCAGGCAAGTTCTTGACCTGGCTAGCATGAAGCTCACAATCTCATTATGCCATTTCCCTCAGCGTCTTTTGAGCCCATCATCCACTAAGGCTTCTACTGAGGATTACAAAAAGGCAGGCTCTCAGCTCAGGAACTTTCCAAGCCCAGACAGTTTCCTCTACCATCCTTATCCGAGCTATGTCTAGAGGGTTCCAGCTGGTGTCTCTAATTCTGGAGGCCCTGTCGGTAACCTTGCGGCAGGACTTTACCCCTCTTCCCTCTCCAGTTTCCTCCCGGCCTTGGCTTCAACCCTGCGTGGCCTTAAAGGGACCTGTAGCCTCATCCCTCACAGCCTTTGTCCCTCGCTACCCTCAGTCTGGATTCGTTAGTAACTTGCACTAGAACAAGGGCACAGACTTCTTGGTGTGGGCTGGGTATGAGGACTCCGGTGGCATCCAGGACAGGGGAGCCCTGACTGCAGGAATGCCACAGCACTACCCATTTCTTACTGCTGCCTGGCCTCATACTTCATGTGGAATGAGCCCATCAGTCACTACACAGAGCATCAAGTCAAGACAAATTGGCCAAAAATCAATTTTCTAAAAGACACATTTGTTAATGGTCAAATGAGTGATGAGCAGGAACCTTTGATGCTTCCTCCTTGAATCCTACTGTTATTCTGCACAGCAAGGGGGGCCCAATTAGGGAGGATGAGAGGAAGAAATGTGATCCCTACCCCACAGGCCAGAGCAGGGGCCTGCCAGGGGCACAGGCATTCAACCTGGCAAAGGTTGCTGGGAGCCTCGAAATGATGCCAAGAAAAGCCATAGGTGTCAGATACCAGACTTCTAGAAGGCTGCCAGGTAGAGAAGACCTCAGCCTTCACATCATTCTGTCTTTGTTCAGATGCCTGTCACAGACCAGTCCATTTCATTCTCTGTCCCCTCTTCTCCCTGGGGATTCCTCTACCGTTGTGAGCTACCTGTGACCAAACACGCAGTACTTCTTTCCTGGATTTTGTGTCTATCCGCCCAAATCCACACCGATTCCCCGATGGGATCTGAAGGAGATCACCCAGCTTCTTCCTCTCCTAGGAACGATGTGCCTACACCCAACAGCCCAGTTTCTTCCAAATCTAGGGCCTCCATCCAACCTCTTCTGCATCAAGCTTGTCTCTGGCAGTAGCACCTCCCAGCTAGGGTACAGGGTGTGGCCTTGTTCTGTGCACCTCTCTGAGAAGAGAGTTTGGATAAACTCATTCTCTTCTTCCAGGCTGGGCAGGCCCAGCAGCAGCAGCACAGATTTCCCTCATGGTCATTCAGCTCAGCCATGGAGCCCAGGCTAGCATACTCCTAGGTAGGGCTGCATGCTAAGCCTCTGCACGCTCTCCCAAACTGCCTCAAGCATGGCATCAAGCCCAGGGCAGCAGGGGACAGGGTCCTGTGGGGGGTGTGTGCAAAACCTAAAAACCCAAAGCAGAGTGTCTCCACTGTTAGAGATGGGGTTTCTGGGCCATTTGGGGGTGCAAGCATGACAAATGACATTGAAACCGGTCCCCACACTCTGGGATTTCCCCATTCTGTGACATTCTACCTCTGCTATGTGCTTGAGGTCCCAGGACCTGGCACAAACCACATCAGCAGATCATCTGCACTCAGCGTGTGATGTGGTCCCCTGACACGGACAGGGTCAAATCCTCACCTGGAATTTTCCCCCATGACTTGGAGACAACGTTTGATCCCCTCTATCTTCTGCTCTGGGGGCCCAGATCATCCATCTACTCATGGAACCAAAGCTGAGTGAGTCTATTAGTATCTGTGTGGGGAAAATGCCCACTAAAACTATCCTGCCCTGGTTATACTCATTCTGGGTGGGGTTTGCTCATGCAGGGGACCGGGGCTGGACACTGCTGGAGTCCCACTGCACAGAAGAGTCAAGCTTTTGTTTTGGTTCTTCCCCTAAAAACAGATCTAGGCACACTGTAAGTGATGGGCAAACACCACAGGATCACTATTGGGTGGATTGATACAGTAGGGAAATATCCAGTTTTTCTCGAGGGGTCACACAGGCCAAGAAACGTGCACTTGTGTGATAGGTAAATGTGTGTGTGTGTGTGTGTGTGTGTGTGTGTGTGTGTATGGTGTGTGTGTGTGTGTCTGCCTGCACGTGTGTATGCTTGTGCACACTCTGAGGCAAGGCCGCTTTGGAACAAGCTGCTTCCTTGTGGCAGAGATGTCCCAGTCATGTGGGTGTGGTGCTGATCATGTTGTGTCCCATCGCCATGCTGGAAGCTCAGCTTTTCTCGCTGAAGACAAGGAAGGAATGACTTGGGCTGGTTTGGCAGCTGGAGCGCCGCTGTACCACATTCCTGTGGCTTTTCTTCCTGGACACTGCTCGGAATCAGAAGGGCTCCGAAAGAGCCCACGAGATCAAAGACAGCAGGAAGCATGCGTGGAGACAAGCCAAGTGGAGTAGGGGTGCAAGCCCTGCACCTTAAGCTTTGAACCTGGTATGTGGAGCCTAGCATGGGGCTCATTGGTGGGAGGCAGGTGGAGGTCAGAGACTGCCTGAGAGCCAGGGTTGGGGGGGCGCACTTGGGACGCCTGTGCCCTGCACTCGGTGATTCTGACTCCACTCCAGTGGTTCCTGAAGTCGCCGCCAACAGCCATTCATAGGTGTGCTATGCCAGACTCTTGGGGACCCTGCCCTCAACCTCTGTGCAAAGGCTCATTTGATCCTGAACTCAGAGGCCTCCTGGCCCTCAGTCACTTCCCCACAACCTCAGGGCCACCTCCCAGGCTCATTCCGTGCTAGTCAGTCTCTCCCCCGCCCCCACTGACTTGGATATGCTCAGTAGAACATGCCAGGCATGTTGGTCCCCTAGGATGTAAACGTGAGGCATTCAAAGGAGCAGCTTCTCAGTGGGGCAGGGCTGTGGAGGAGGACAGCAGGAATTATACTGCTCAGTACCTTCATGGCATGAGAGAAGCTCCTGCTGTCCCCAGGGCTGTGGGGACTTAACAGGCAGAAATCAACTCTGTCTATAAACTGTCACCCTTTGCCTGGCCACTGGTGGGGCCGCACACTTTGGTAACTCTCTTAGCACACACGAAACACTTCTTGTAGGACACACATGTCCCAGGATCCCTCACAGTGGGAAGGAGAGGGGGGTCATTGAACTGAAGTGCCATCGAGGCTGTGTTTGTCCCTGTCCTACAGGGGGACAACAAAGCCATAAGAGAACAAGGCTATCCAAAGACCCCCATGATGCCATGTGGGGTCACATCTGAGGACCACAGGCTCAGAATGTGGACAGTGGAATCCTCTCCACACCTCTCCATGGCACTGGGGGCAAAACCAGGAGGCAACTCCTTCAGAGTGAGTGGCCCTAGCTTGCATACTGCTTACACTTTTATTATTAATCATGATTATCTGCTTATTCTGAGCTCTCTAAGAAGACTCAGGGATCTCACAGCTCCTTATGAACTTCATATACCCTGGAGTCCCAGAATGTTAGGACAAGATGTATCAGTGACTCAGACGTGTGATAGTCTAGTGGGAAGACACCAGACATCATCTTTCACACATGACCTTCGCCTTTGGAGGAACACTCCCTTTGTTGTGAGGTCATCTCCAGTGATTCTGCATTCCCAAGTTCCATGTTTCCCATCGCTTATAAAGTGGAAGGCTTCTAGTCGCGCGCTGGCCCTGGGCATGCAGATATAGTTGCTTTCGTGGACGTATTAATGACCACTGCATCAATGTTGGGTTGTTTTCCGGAGTTCACAGGCCCTGTGTATAGTCCTGCCCCTTCCTACCCAAGTTTTCATGAAGTGAGCTATTGCTTACCTTTTCAAAGTGAAGCAACTTCAGGCCCCACTCCACATGCCACAGCTCAACCATGACTCAGCCAGGACCAATGGCAGCTCACTCCCATCCCAAGCAAGCTCCCTGCAGCCAGTTCTGCAAGGTGTGGACACAAACCTGTAAAGGAGTTCTCCAAATCTACACTAATGGTCCCGTACACCCCAGATGCCCATGATAGTATATAATGGACAAGATGGGATAGGAGGGTGAGGAGATAATAGGCTTACCTGGTTCCCCTGAAATCCAAGACTTGCTCTTGCCAAGGCTTTTTGGTTTTGTTTCAAAATTTTTACAAAACCAATGACTCATGAGCACCCCTTGGAGCATCAGGCAGATCCCCACAGAGGCTCGTGTCTCAGGAGGTCAGGGTGAGACTTCTATCCCTGGTCACCCATTCCAGGAAATTGACCACACAAAGGAAAACCAAGAACCCAATACACACTTCATGCTGCCCTTGGCATCCTGCTCAGAGCAGTGAAGTAGTGGAAGCATCCGGTGCCCACCTTAAGGGGACAGCTAAGGAAGCACGCTGTGCACACGGCGGGATCATGTTCCCAACTTCAGTGTGTCCCTGATGGTGTGGACAACATCAGAGATATCTAGGTTTATGATAGAGGGGAGCCCCTGGCATCCAGGGGCCAGAGGCCAGAGGAAGCAACATATTGCAGTGTGTAAGGCAATTCCTCCTCGGAGAACCTGTCTACCAAGGGGATCCACGAGCCACTGGGACCCTGCAGTGAAGTACCACAACTGTCAGGAAGAGGGAGAGAACCTAAAAGTATATGAACCTGGCAGACATGCAAAATGGACCAGTCAGGGAGAAATGCCACCATGAAGAAGGACTGTAGCTGAGCCTGGTTATGCACAGAGCATACAGCCCAGAGTGATGGAGAAGTCCAGCCAGGGCAGTGCCATAGAGTGCTCATTCAGATAGGGACGTGTAAGGCAATGCACTTCATCTCTCTTTTTCACTTCACAAAGATGTTTCAATTTACAGTGTGCACACACCCCTCAGTCTGCTTCTGGGGCCAGTGGCGGATGCTGATGTCTCCCTGGGAGCAAAATGGGAAATGTGTTCTGCTTTCAAGCCCGTGGGCTGGATAGGAGCCTCCCAGCCCTCCGCCTGCAGACACAGATTTAGCACATGCTTCAAAGCACAGTCAGCCCTTTAATTCTCATACATGGTTCTTGGCTTAGCAGGGCTCTGCCCAGAGTGAGCCTCCTGATGCCCCGCACTGTGGGCTCATAATACCTGCTTCTTGGATGAATCAAAGGATCGCAAATCTAGGACAGTCAGTCAAAGCGAGGCCGGAGACTTGCTCTTTCAACTCCGTTTCCACCGGCATCAGGAGAGGAGAGCCAAAAAGTCAGAGAGGAACACAATGGGTGGTCAGCAGGAAGCCTGGAGGAGACGGGTGCCAACTCCAGCCTAGACCTGCAGAGGCCGATCCCAGGGGCCTCCAGGGGCAACAGGACTGACCACGCTGCCCAGATGCCTCAGACAGGCTGAGAAACATGCTGAGCCCTGGTTCCCATAAATCCGGCTTTCATGTGGTGTTGAATAGAACAAACAATGGATCTATTTCAGGCCACAGAGAACTGGCCCAGCCTGGGGCTCCTCTTGCCATCGGGAGGCTCAGCATAGTGGCTCTGGAACCCTGGCTCTGCCTAGAGCCTCAGGAAGCCAAATGCCACTGAATTTTAGGCACTGAGGGTCCTGGAGTCTGCTGCTGGGCGGACCCCATCTTAATCACAGGAGGATGTGGCCAAGATTGACCGCTGTATGTTTGCCCCATCATGTGGGTACCATTGGCCCTTTGCCTGGGGTCATGTCTCCTCAGGAGAGAAACCTGCCCTGTCCCAGAACACCCTATGGGATGTCTACCTCTCCTCCTGTACAGACAGCCCTCCCCACAGGTATCTCAGACCCAGGTAGGCGACCCAATGTGTCAAACCTACAGTCTGGTGGTGCTGGCTACCCTTTCCTGGTTCTGCTGTCAGATCTCCAGAAGGTCACAAACTGGGAGAGTCGAGCCTGGTAGCCCTTTCCCCAAGGGAGACAAAGAAAGGGAAGTGTCCCTTAATTGAGTGTCCTCTATGGAGGCAGCCACAAGGAAAATCCCACCTGAGAGCAAGTGTGGCTAGGAGGGACATTAGTTAAAAGCCAGGAACACAGAGCACTAGAAAGTGTCACTACTGTGACCCTGGAGAGGTGACCAAGGGATATACGTGGGAAGGCCAGTGAATTGTCGACAGGATACCAGTTGCCTCCCGACTGGGTGACTGGGTGACCCCTGGTGACATCTTTCCTCCAGACACAGGATACATCCACTTACATCTCTACTTACATTCTGAACTTATAGGTTCTTTCCAGGATCCCTGCAGTCCACCCCACAGGGCCTGGCTGCTTTTGAGACTCCTGTAGCCTACCCTACCAAGCCCTGGGGACATTCTTAGGCTAGCCTTAGAAAACATTCAACCTTCTCTATTGGATTAGGAACATTACAGGTAAGCCACTTGCATTCGGAGGGAGCTGAGGAAAAGGCTGGGTTATAGCAAGCAGATCGGCTCCCTCCAGCAGTCTGGGTCAGTGGGCCTGCAGAGCACAGGGTTGGTGCCACTTCTACTGAAGCTGCTTTCTGGGTCTCAGGTATCCTGTCCTCCGACCGGGGTCTGTGGGAGGTCCTTCGACCTGTCTCAGCATGTCCACTTGGGTGACACCCTTGGAGGAAATGCCTCAGGGTTCAGCCTCCACAGCCCAGAGTCAACACCAGTCCTTCCTGAGTCCTTGGAAATCTTTTCCCACGAGGCAGAGAAATGCAGAGGATAAAGAATCCTGTGGGCAAAACCATGTGGGGTGATGTGGGGTCCGTCTCTCTGTTGGGGGTCACAAATGCCCACATGCTAAATATCCATTGCTGGGAACCCTACTCAACTTCCCAAGGAGGCAGTTGAGAGCTGTCACTCAGTTGTGGAAAACTGAGTAATTTCCTAGGGGGCTGTCTGGCTCAGTGGCTCAGTTAGCCCTTTGGGTCATCCCAAAGTCACCAGTTAGAGCCCGTGGAGCTTCCTGTACTCACGGCAGAGCCCACAGCAATGCCTGGATTCTTGACTTTGGCATAATACTTCAGTTCTGCCTGGGCTGGCATCTGGGTCCATTGGCCATCAGCAACCCAGATGCCCTTGGGGGCATCGAGGGTACAGTAGTGATTCTGGACTCTGGCCCCAGGCAGCTCCACATCTGCCTTGCTCTAGATGCCCTCTGACTTCATTCTCAACCTCTACCGCAGCCCACTTCTTCCCCTACTCTATGGGATGACAGGGATATATGTCTGCTTGCCTGTGTGTGCTGTGTGCACACACCTGTGCATGCATGTTTGGAAGGTAGTTTCAGCAAAACCGAATATTTGAGGCACAAGTAGGTCCCCGGAGATGGTTGAGACATAAAACAACACTAGGAAAGTACTCGTCAATTGCTTGAAATGCAAATGTAACCACGTATCCTGCATTTCTTCCAGCCACCCTGCTGTCCCCAGGACACCCACTCCCCCCCGCCACCCCATCTCATCCCACCCCAGGTCAGGTCCCTTTTGCTTCTGGAGACTCTAGGATTGACCTTGGACCTGTTCAGAAACTGTATGGTCAGTTCAGGGGAGGGATGAGGTCTTTTAAAATAAGGTGGTCACATGCTTGCACATTTCCGCTCCAGATACATAAGTGGTCAGTCTTATGACATGGAAGGAGGCTTTGATCCTGTAAGGACACAGACCCTGTCTTGGGGGCCAGCTGCAGAGTATTCTGTGAGCATGGCGCCCCCTGGAGCCCATGTCAGAAACACGCAACTCGAAGTACTGTTTTGGGTTCCTCTGAGCCCAAAGGCTAAGCAGCCTGCGTGAGTTAGTCAGATACCACTCTGTCAGTCTCTGGGGCACCCCGGGACTCTGCAGGTGCCCGACAACAGCACACAAGCATGAAGACGATGTTACCTCCCGGGTGGAGGACTCAGGGCAGAGTGACAGGCTGGGAGACGAGAGAAGCCGAGACTGTAGACAAGGAAGGCAACGCTCCCAGTCGCGGAAGGCAAGCTACGAGGCACCCTCTCCCCCAGTACTAACCCTAGCCACAGTCCAGGATGCCCGGAACTACCCTACAATCAGTTACAGCCTGAGGCTGTGTAAACAATGTGGAAGTATTTAGAACACATTAAAGTGAGGCTGACCGTTTGTTGGGGAGGAGGATGGAGGAGGCACGGTGACATGATGGACTGTTGCCTCGGGACTTTAAATTATGAGCAAGTGTCTGTGTTCAAGTTGAGACAGTTCAGAGTTGATGGCTAGCTACTCTAGGCTCTGCCTTCTAGGAAAACAGAGGTGGACTGAACTGGCACTTAGAAGTACAGGCTTGGGTATCTGTGAGGATCAGGGACTACCCAATAGCCATGCGTAGTGTCCCAGGATACACAGCAGGGGGCGCCAGATACCTCCGAATCATTCCCAATCCTGGCGCTCCTTGCAACCACGGACCTCTTCCAAGCTGACAGCCATGGGAGTTAACGGGGTAGGGGCAGCCATGGGAGTTAACGGGGTAGGGGGCGCTCTGTACAAAAAGACCGCCTTATACAGCCTAAGCATCTCCTGACCCCAAGAGGAAAGAGACTCCTTAGGTCTTGGATGTCTCTGCAGGAGGTCCTGTGTGGGGCAGGGGACAGGTACTGTCCTCCAGACACTGAATATCGGAATTCCAGGCTTCAGGGCAGTCACTGGGCAGGTTTCAAACTTGCCCGCCCTATATGGTACAGTACCTGGGTCCATCCTTCGGAAGCTTGCGAGGATACAAACCACTCCCCGTCCCCAGCATTGAAGTTTATAAGTAATCCTAGCTGTTAATAAAGTATGAGAGCCACTGTTTTGGGATTCCCACCAAATGTTGATACACAAGGCCCCTGGAAGGCATTTTGCTGTTGTTGGCTCTCTCTCTCTCTCTCTCTCTCTCTCTCTCTCTCTCTCTCTCTCTC
>LOJH01001387.1:0-17487 GCA_001685095.1 Ellobius talpinus
CACTCTCTACCTTCCTCTGACTGAACCGGCTTAGTGGTTTGGATAGAATGACTGGCTAAGTAAATCCCCAGGATACTCCTGTTTCTACCTCCCTGGTGCTGGGATGACAGGGGTTTTACTACTGTGATCTTCTTTCTCCATGAGCAACAGGGACCAGAATTCAGATCCTTATGCTTATTTAGCAAATGTTTACTGACTGAGATACTCCCTAGGCCTAGAGTCTGTTAGGCTAACCCAGCAGGGATGGACACCTGTTCACCTTAACCAAATTCTAGAGTGGAGTTATTCATGCTGTAATTAACACTATGTTCATACAAAGTTTAAAACCACAGGCTTCTGAAATGGAAAGGCTTAGGAACCTCTGTGACTATAGCCCAGATGTGTTCAACCTGATGCTTTACATTACAAGGTGACACAAGGTAAGTGTCACAGACTTCAAATCAAGTGGCAGAAACTTGGGACTTCTCAATCAAGACAGAATGAAGTTCTTTAAACTCATAGATGTGATTGTCATGTATGTGCATGCGTGTGTGAGTGCGCACGCATGTGTGTGTATATGTGTGTGTATGTGTTTATATAAACTTTCAGTTCTGAGGAACAAAGCAGGGAGGTAGCAAGGCACTGGTTTGAACAAGTTGATATGGCATGTCAGTTTCAAATTAAGAATGAGGAGTCAATGGATTGAAGTAAACTAAGCTTCCTCTCCATCTTTTTATCCATCCATCCATCCATCCATCCATTTCCACTCTATCAAGCCCACACAGACCACTCCAGTGCCTTTCTTCTCGGCTTGCTGTGCTCTCTCACCCCTCTAAGATTTCCCAGGGTTTCCTCTGACTCTGGAAGCTTCTTTCATATTCTTTGCACACTTCACTTGGGAAAGGTCCATGAGAAAATGCAATACTGCAAACTGTTGCTCTCCAACCCCACTCCTGCATGGAAAACCCAGCAAAACGCACCATCGCTCAAACTTGGGAGGCCTTCCTCCTTTCTGTCTTTCACTTCTTCACTGGGAGAAAGGAAGACTTGATGATAAGGAGTAATTCTGGGCTTGGGCTCCAATCCAAATCCTTCCGGATAACTAGTAAACAGGAAAATTTTCACTGTAAACTCAAGTCTCCTCAGGACCATGTCATGGTTCTTTATGGTAAAAGGCCACCCCTTAAAATCAGTATATATCAACAAAAAAAGCACACAAAGTCAATCTAAAACATATATATCATAATGATGTCCACAACTGATACTGAACAATGGCTTTCCAGCCAGCTGGAGAATGCCTTATCCTTATAGGTTGTCCTAGCTTATGAAATTTACTTGTGCCTGCAGTAGAGACTCTGACTCATCTTTCAGTGCCTCGTTCCTGTCATCTGAACCACACTCCCAAAGCACTGATGACTCTGCTGAACTTTGATACCACCCTACAGTTCCAGGGCTGGTTCCCAGGGCCTGTGTCTGCACTGGGTCCTACACTCTGAAGGACTCTGCTATAACCATCTTGGAGATGTAGTAATCTGCAAATACATACTTCATATTTTAGTTTTATCAAGGCTCCACACTTCACACATCCAGTTCTAATGGAAGTCCAACCATTCACACATTGAACTCCCCCAAAACCTTACACTGTGGCAAACTCATTCATGCTAGCCATGTACCTTCTTCCAGAAGCGAAAAAACTTATAATCTGCAGTTCAAATCTAAAATAGCAAACATAGAAATAAAAATCTGCCCATGTACAAGAATGACCACTGCTGAAATTTTGAGACTAAAATGTTCTACAGAGGGTCTTGAGGAGGATGCCAATCCCAATATGCAAAAGGGCATTCAGGTCCCCTCACCTGGGCTCCCACATCAAGAGACAAGGAAAAGCCTCCAGATTAACCAAGCACTGAAAATGGATGTTTTACAAATTAAAAAATGGAAGAACAAGTGTCCCCTCTTGGATAGAGGCTTCCCCGGGGCTCCCCAAGGCCTCTATTTAGTCCAGGCTGGCCTTGACCTCTCGACCTTGATGCTTCAACCACCTGCAAGTACAATGCTTGGCTTCCTAGAGAGTCATAACTGAGTCAGCCCTAGTGACAGCTGATGTTCAATAGGAATAGCTTCAGGATTTAGAGAAGGCATTGTTTTCAAGTGATTAAACTTATAATTTATACTGACACAAGTATTATCCAGAAAAGTCACATTGGGCATAGTGGTAGATGAGGCCAGACTAAGCTACTTCTCAAAACTAAAACCCAGAGCGGGAGAGAGATGCTTGGGAAGCCAGTGAACACCTGTACTCCTAGCATGCAAGAGGCTGGAACAGGGGGACGTCTGAGTGTTTGAGGCAGCTTGGTCTGTATAGTGAGACTCAACAAACGGAAGGAAAGATGAAATGACAGAGCCAAGTCTAATACCCTGCTGTCTCTTTCTCACTTCACTCAACACAGCTCTCTTGATGAGAAGCCGCATTCACAGCCTCAGTATGAGCAAGCATCCCCAGCCTGACAGCTGGAGGTCAAAAAAATCCCAGAATCTGAAATTTTTCAAAACAAAATGATGCTATAAGTGGAAAATTCTACACTTGACCTCATGTGGTGTTTCCCAATTGGAACAAACATGTACTAAACATAGTGTACATAGGTCACATATGTAAGGCATATTAGAAATGAATGAACATGCTGTTTACTTCTGATACCAACCCCATTATATTTAATTTTACATACATTATACATATACATATATGCATATATATCATATATGTAGAGAGATACAGACATAGATATAGATAGAAATGAGTGCAAATATTTCAAATTTTTTAAAAATCCAAAATATGAAAGACATATGGCCCCTGAAGAGTCCAAGAATAAGAATATAGAAATGTAGATTCTAGAAATAAGAATGTAGAAATAAAGAAATATACAGTTGTAAGCCTAGGAGAATGAGAGCAGCTTTCTCAGCAGCTTAAGGATTAACTGTTAACAGGGGGTACTTTGCTTTACAACCCTTAGCTCTATCTGCAAGGATGTAGTGACCCTCTGCAAACGGAGGGTCAGCTTTTAGATGCCCCCACCTCCTACCCCCAGCCACTCATGACCAGCAATTAATGTGAGCTGAGTTAACTTCTAAATGATGGGACGTACCTGACTGTTTGGTTGTGCATTTTCCCATACCCTACCCTGCTACACAAAACTGGCAGTATCAGTGGAGGGTAGAGCTTTGGTAAACAACATCAGAAAGTGCCAGAAGAAACAATAGCCTAAATACAAAAACTAGTTTAACTTAAAAAACCCAGTTAATGGAAATTGTTACACACACACACACACACACACACACACGCAAATTGTATCTGAGTTTTACCTCAAAACTGTAAAAATTCTTTTGCTCACGCCTTCTTCCTATAAAATGGGGAGGTTGGAAACAGCCCATTGCCACAGCATTACAAGCCTATCTCTGACTGTGGTCTCAATTAGCTGATAAGATTTTCGTGCCCATGGAGATTTTTTTTATTCTATTTTTATTTTTTCCTGGAATAAAGTTTGCTTCTGGTTTAATAAACTTTGGTGGTCTACCCCCATCTTTGCATGAGGCCCGTGGACCCAACAGTCCCAAGTATTTCAGATGAAAGAATAAATATTTTCCACCTAAAGGTGCAGGGAGTTGAGCTGAGTGTACATGGGGTCAAGCACCATGGCTTCAAGTGGGGCTTCCAGAAAGAGGGCCTATTCCTCAGCAGTTTATCAGTGTTTCTTAGGCAAGTGTGTCTGTTGATATTGTTCTGGATCCCTGTAGTTTCTGCAAAGAAAATTATCTTTTGCTTGCATGGTACATTGAATTATGAAATTTTTTCCATACTAAGATTGCATTTATCAAATATTTATGTTTCTGAAATCTGGCTTTTTTAAAAAAAATCAATGTATATGCTTAATGTTTGCCATCTTCTGCCTCAAAAAATGAAATCAATTAAATATCTTTGAATTGTGGAAATAAGATAAATTATTATTTTTTGATGCCTCTGTTGCTCAGTCACACAGATTAGGGGTGGCTGGGCAATTATAAAACACTGCACACAGCTTTGCAATCCAGCTCAACAGAAAGCTTCTTCCGCTTATATTGACCTATTTATTGATATAACCAGATATCCTTCCCTTCTGTGCTGACCACTGGCAGAGAAGAAAGTCCCAGTTCTTACCTCCTGGTATTCAGCAGCAAAAGACAATGCATGAGGCACAGGAGGAAGCTGACATTGGAATTGTAAGTGGCAAAGATAATGTCCCAGTGCTCCTGCAGGAAGTCCAGGATCCTGAGAAGGCCAAGACACTCCGACAAGGACTGCTGGGGCTTGGAGAGGCAGTGCAGGATGACTTTATTCAAACTGCTGTATAAAGCACTCACGACAGTATCCCTTTGGGAAGACGGGCTCTCAATGACCTGAATCACCAAAAGAAGACACATGCGCACTCATGAACAGTTTGCAACTTTATACACAGACCCAATTTACAACAAATGCCTCTATTGAAACAGAGCCTCTATTGCAGAGAAGAACCCATAAAGGTAATTTTCAGAATTCAAGTAAAACTCATGTAAAGACAAAGATGCTAAGAAGGGTCCACAGCCATATTTTGGGAAATGAATTTAGTAACCAGAAGTTTTGGAAACACTGGTCATGTGGTTGATATTCAGTATGAGAAAATATGTTGTTAATATCTGTGTTTAAAAACAAACACATTTAATAATAGTCACAACAATATTAACAATTGAAAATGTAGTTAACAGTCCCAGTATTGTTATTATATAACAATATATTAGATTATATATAACAAAATATTTATATATTTTTATATATAACAAAATATTTATATATTTTTATATATAACAAAATATTTATATATTTTTACATATAACAAAACATTACATATTTTGTTGTTTGGTATCATATATCATATATAATTAGATTATATATGTATATATATTTAAATGTATCACTTTATTTAAATGGCATGATATTATGAAGTAGACAATTAGATGACCTCACTTTAGGGATGAGAACCTGAGGTCAGAGTAGTTAGGTGGTCAGCAGGGTCACCTGGGACCCCTGAGAGCTGTTCCTTTCTTTCACATGCCCCCTAAAAGAGTTGGAGCCAATGGATTTTATCCCGTTGATTAGCAACTCAGGAGTGGCTGCAGAGGGCCAGAGTATGTAGCCTTAGCACAGGGGACTCCACAACCCGATCCATCCTCTACAGGCTATGGGTCAATCACGGACAATTTTTCATTCTGTCAAGTTGGTTTGTTAGCTGGGCTGTTCCCTTGGAGCAGAATGGCTAGTGCCCTATTTCTCGGCTGTGAAGTACCACTTGCTTACAGCCTGCTGATAGGTAGGGTTCATGTTCTCATCATTATCCCGTCCCCACCTCTCAAACCACACTTAGGGACTGTGGGTGTGGAAGGCCGAAGGCAGGAAAGCTGAACTGGGCCTGAGGGACCACCCTTCAGGGTATGCAGTGACTACCAGGCACACCCTGCATTTAAAGAGCCCCCCCTTCCCTACAGACTTGGATTCTATCTCAACTCCTGGACAGATCTGGAGGAACCAGGAGGCCTCTCCACCCATCAGCAGGTGGCTTCTTACCACCACGACGTGCTCTATGATGAAGAGGAGGATGTGCCTGGGATCTGCGGAGAACATCCCACTGTACAGCTTCTCCACCAGCTTCTGGATGAAGTAGGAAATACTTGCAAGGGAAGGAACAGCCGCAGCTTCTGGGTTTGCCTGAGGCTCCGTACTTCCTAGATGGGGTAAGGAGACAGACGGATACTAGAATCCAGTGGGCTTCTCCACCCCACAGTCTACAAATCCCTTGTGGGGACCATGTCCTAGTCACATGTGCTCCAGTGTTCTGAAGACGGAGCTTCTAGTAGGTGCACAGTGAGCACATATTTACTTCAAGCCAACAGATTGTGACTGAACCAGTGATACAAATCAGAGGATGAGAAGACACGCAAAAGAATGTTCCTTCTGGGGCTTCTTTGACATGAAACCAAGGGAGCTGAATGTTCAAGACAGATGAGGAGGGGGCCCCAGGCCATGCCGTCATGTTGGACTAATGTGCTGGCTAGATTTTAGTCAACTTGACACAAGCTAGAGCTATCTGGAACAAGAGAACAACAGTTCCATCAGAGTGGCCTGGAAGCAAGTCAGTGGAGCATTTTCTCGACTAATGATTGAGGGAGAGGGCACAGTAACTGAGGGTGGTGGGACCCCTGGATACATGGTCCCGAGTAAGAAAGCAAACTAGAACAGCCGAGGAAAAAGCAGACAGCCAGACTCACTTACACAGCAGGAGCGTGTTCTCCTCAGTGTGTGGAGATCTCAGATGATTCCTAGAATCATCCTGAGTTATCCAAGACTGCCCTCCACACCATCCAGGTACCCAACCAAGACAAACTGTGGGGTTGCTATGTCAATACTCTGCCTTTGTTATACTTTACCCTCCTCTGTGCCAGATACCAAAAGAAAGTCACAAACAAGTTTCAACACTGTGCCACACGAGAAAATCCTAGAGGCAAGCCATGTCACATGGGATTCCTGTGGCTCAGAAAACTCTGGGGGGACATGGGCTTGATTTTGAGAAGTCTCGGCTGTCCTGTAACTAAGACCTCAAGTGTTGAGGAATAGTGGCAGCATCTTCATTGGGCCCTTTTATTCAAGAAATGTTTACTGGGCAGTGATTCCATCATCAGCATGGTTAAGGAATATTAGAGTGTGCTAGGCTCAGTTATCTCACACTCCTGCAGTAATGAGTTGGGTTTCTGATGACATCAGAGAAGACTGATATGAACCCAGAAGACAGAAGGAGTTTCTATCTCAGAATGGCCTATCACAGGGATGTCATGGAAAATGGAAACTGTTACCCCATCTGTGTCAACAGAGGTCAGCAGACTTTTGCTGAAGATGCATGCAGAGATGGACATGCCAGGGAATGGCAACACTCAGCCTGAGATCTTGGTGACCCAATGAGCTGCCCAACATGAGGAACAGAGAATGTAGAAGCCACTTACCTCTTAGGGTAGCCATGCTACCCTGTCTTGTGACATAGAATATGTCCATGGCACAAAGTAGGACCTCAGACTGGAAGTCCCTCTTCTGCTGACTGGTGACACCATCCGGAGAAGCCTGAAAACATGGCCTGTGACTGAGATGGCAGCCACTGAGTCGTCATGTCCTCTCAGTGACCACACGTCCTTGCCTGCCTAGTGTGGGCTGCTGCCTGGTCAGGACTGTCTCTGAGGTGTTGAGGCACTGTCTTCTGATGACCCAGGAAGTGATACTCTCCCCCAGAGTGAAGAAGCAAGTCCTGGGAGTGCACAGTCAATGAGCACCTGGCAAGTATCTCAAGGTGAAACTGACTCTGGGACACAGCATGCCACTTTTCCAGGGACTGGAGCTGAGAGCATTCTTGAGCAAACTTCTACCCCAGAATTCACTTCCACAAAACACTCTGCTCTAAGGACCTAGCATCTGTTGCTCTGCCAAGACTGGAGGTTCACAGGTTCCACACCAGGCCACTGCGGTACTAACAGTCACTCTCCCAATAGCCAGCTGGTCCCTTCAGTCAGGAAGTCTTTGCCCTTGAGGGCCAGTCCCTTCCCACCTCCCACAGTTCACAAACACCCCGTTTAACCTACCTCCAGGAGTACCTCCAAGGGCAACCATTGCTTGGAGCTGGACACTCCAAGCAGCAGCTCCCTCAGGAGGATTTGCATGAACTCTCTCAGCTGCCTTCGAGCTGGATGTGACTTGAAAGAATCCTGTAACTGCTCAGCAGTACTGTTGGATTCAGGGGAGGCCCCAGGACTGCTAGTGTTTCCAGAGGACTCAGATATTGGCTCCTGGAAGACAAGCCACACAGCATCATGGTTGGTCTGGAAGCTTTTTCCCACTTAGCTCTGTTCAGAACAGTGTGGGCAGGATTCTCAACAAGCCCAGCTCATGCATGGAGACCTGTTCTGCAGAGGCATTAAGGTTGGCCTGGGGCTAAAGTGCCTGAACTGTGGCCACAGCTGTCTGAGATGCTCCACGAGAGCCACAGAGTCAGAGACCAGCAAGGAGGTCTAGAATGCCGTACTGGGCATGATGATGTCTGGCTCTGGGGTACAGCTCGTGTCATGAGTCCCCAGGCCTCCACCTGCCCCCGCCCTGCTAATGCTGACAAACAGCACCCCCAGGTGAGAAAGACAGAGAGACGGAGCTGAACGATCTTCCTCAGATCCCCAAAGCTGTCTGGAACTTAGGTTATCACTCAAGACTTGTTTTTTAAAAAAGTGGCCAGAGCTCATTCCCCTAGATAGCCCAGGATGACAGGGAGATGCTGGAAGCCAAACGACAGACCCAAGGACACATGGCCAGGGACTGTGTACTCCCGCCCCGTGAACTTTTCATGTGCCTTCATCTGTTGGCACCTCCCTCTGCTCATTCATAAAATTAATGCAGCTATTCTTAATTAAGCCATAAAATGAATTTAATGGCACCTAGGGATGTGGTAACTACATTAATTAGCTCCGTGTAGTCTCGCCTGGAAAGGTGCCATATAAATTCACAGTAAATGGGAAATTTTTGCCCAACCGCCGCCTGCAAGGGGAGGTTCTGTCGCATTGTCTGTGCAACAAAGGCCTGGCGATGCTGACTTAGTTGAGGCAAGGTAGGATGAAGAGAACTTCAAAACCAGATCGGAAGCCCAAAGAAGGGCTTGTTGGCTGGAGAAATGACTGGAGGGAGGGACTTCTTTCCTCTGCTTCCCTCCCACAAAAGGCAGGTGACTATATGGAGGAAGCCCCTTGGGTCAGTGTGTGTTTGGCTAAAATCCCCCAGCTCAGCAGAGGCTAAACCTGGCCCAGACACAGCACCAGGATGTGCCCACAGACACATCATCACAGTGCCCAGTCATGGACTTTGGGTGCCTAAGGGGAGTCAGAGCAGCCTGAAGCACCGCCCTTCTCTCTGCCTGGCCCAGGTCACCTGACTCTTGAATGTAGGCCTCTCCTAGCTGCAGCCAGCTGTGGGCTTCTTTGGGTCTTCCTGGATTTTTCACTTATTTTTCTAGTGAGTCACTCGAGTTCATGTGAATTTGTCAAACCACTGTATGATCACTTTCTCATTTTTTACGCATCTTCTAGCCTTTATCTTTAACTTCCTTGTTTAACCTAAATGTTCTTGTCCCTTAGTATCCATGGGATATTGAGTCTAGGAATCCCTGAAGATATCAAAGTCCCAAGATGTCCAACTCCTTTCTAGAAAATGATAGAGTGTTTGCATAGATCCTGCCCATATCTCCCCGCTGCCCTGCCCTAATATTTCATCATCTCCACATGGGTGGCAGTGCTTAATGTAACATTAATGTTGTTAAAATGCATTGTTTATGGATGAAGAATTGGGCATGTTGTCAACAGATAAGGACAAGTTTAATGTCTAAAAGTATTTCCATCTGAGACTGGTAACACTCCCAAACATGGAGCCCATTGCTACAGAGAACTGGCTAGACTCCAGTCCTAGTCCACTGTTTATTTTAAGTTGACCATAATGGAAAGGACACAGGTTCGGAGGACCACATTTGTTAATCCTGGGAAAGGTAGTGGTTCTCAGTCTTGCCACCCTTTGGCCAGATGGACCCTCAAGACGCCACGCTCAGCCCAAGGGCACACAGGGCCATTTTGCTTTCTGAGTTACTGTGTTCTCTGGCTGGCATTGCCTTCATCTGGTGCCGTTGGGTTATACAAAGCTCCAGGGTCAAGCCTGTGTACCGGGGGCTCAGGAGATGAGTGCTGTCACAATGCACACACTTCAGGAAGGGGCTGGATCAGGGCACTTCACTCAACACACTGGCTTTTTGGCATGCGGAGATGCACAGCCGCTCCACACCCAACTCTGTGAGAGTTAGTGAGGGGTGTAAGTTCTGCTTCTAATATGCCCTATTGGCCTTCATTACAATATGCAAACATCTCAGCTCCCTCTGGGTCTCTGCTTCCTAATTCACCAGGCTTGTGACAGAAGTCTTCTATTTGGTCCTCAGGCCCTCCTCTCACCTCCTCCCCAAGGCTTTTGACTCATCTGCTCCTACACAACTCTGACGCACCCACCTTTGACCCGCTGGGACTGCTTCTGTGCCTCAAACTCACACATCTTCCCAAAGCCTCAGCTCTAACCTTCCAGCAATCAATATTCAAGACTTCCTCTCCTCGCCCCAAGTGAGTTCTGTGGCCTCACTCTTCTTGGTCCATCCAGCTCTGAGCTGGGCCCTCACAAATTTACTGCCCAGAAAAAGAGCTGGATCAAGCCCAAGGGGGGCAAAGATACAAACAGTGCTAAAAACAGAAGGTGGAAGGCAAAACAATGGCACTGCCTATTCCCTGTCTGTGGCACAGATGGCAAGAGGTTCCTGGCATGGGATAATAGTTTCCCAACACCAGGGTGGTATATATTCCATATATATTTGAACTTGAACTATGTTCAAATATCTCAGTATTGAGGTTTCTAACAAATAAAAAAGACAAACAAAAAACTGGACTCTGGAGCTGAACTTGACCTTGAGCTGCACCTCAGCTAAGAGAAGGGAAATGACTCACATTGTTTATTCAGTGTCCAGTCAAGATGCTTAACGTGCATTTTAAGTTTGGGAGGCAGGGAGGTACTCAGTCCTTCACCCGTGAAGAGTGATGCTGTTCATAGCTGCTCACCCTGAGGCCTCAGAACAAGGCGAGTCCTACCTTCTGGGCTTCCAGGGGGAAAGTGATGATGGCCAGTGTCTGAAGGAAGTCAGGAGTCCTCCATGCTGGGTCCTGGGGGTAGGAGCGTTGCACCAGGCCGAGGAACTGAAGAATACTCCTGGGGAAGGTTTGCTCCCAGGCTCTATCTCCTGAACCTGCAGGGGGCTGAGGACACACTCTGTGAGACATGACCTGTGGCACAGCAGCATGACAGGAGCAGGGGAGTTGTGTGAGAGATGGAGGAGCTGGAATCTGGGGGGACACCTTCCAGAGACTCCATATGACATACTGCTGGCAGTTGCCTAAGACAGGGCAGCAGCCGGCACTGCTCAGAGAACAGATGTGGACATTGTTCTAAGTGTTTCACAGGCAACCCTTCACGCACCCCAAACCTTTAGGGAATAGGTTCCATGTTTACCTCTGTTTTGCAGTTGGACACCTAGGCCTGGGAAGGTCCACTCCACCAAAGACCACCCAGTAGGGGAAATTCAAGAGTGAGTCGAGGAGGTGTGCTAGGGTCTTCTGGGTCCCCACACTATCCCTGCACTAGTAGACTTGGCATACTGGACTCGGGAGAATATGCCTATCAGTGCTCAGCCCAGCCTTATTCAGCCCAGAGCCAATTTCCCCACTAGAGACTCCACCCTGACCCATACTGGGGCCCACCTTGACTGAGCAGGGCTTAAAGAGACCTAGCCCTGCCAACCAGGAGCCTGGACTGTATTGTTCTGTACTGTACTGAGCCGATCCCCGGTGCCATATCTGAACATGAGTTTCTTCCCACAATGTGATCTCTTCTCCTCTGGTCCAGGCTACACGAATGAGCCTCCACCACCTGGGTCCTGACCAACCCCTGTGTGTTCCTGGACCCCAGTTCCCTTGTCTAATGTACACAGCTGCCCGTCTAGAAGTCGATGTATGCCCCACCCGGGACATCCAACCACTGTCTGGGGTCTTGCTATTCTGAACAGACACCCGGAACTTCAAATTGATCAGCCTCATGTTTGTGCCCATTCCTTGTATGGTTTCACTAACCCAGAATAAACACTTCACCTATGACAGATGACTCCTATGTAGACACTGGTGCCCTTCCTTTGAGGGCCTTGATCAGTGGCAGCCCCTCTCCATACATGGATTCCTTATTTCCCCAGCAGCCTGGCTGCTGGTGCTGACCTGGTGGGCTTGGGTGGGAATGGCCTGTGCTCCAGAGGGTCTGGACTGTGCCTCATGCTGGAAAACTAAAATCTAGTGTATGGAGAAGAAACAAACAAGACATGAGAGGCCCCCGGAATCATGCCTCCAGGCCCCATGTGAGTTGTAGGTGGGCTGGAGCAGGAAGGCAGGGAGGGACTCCCCACAACAGCCTGCATCTGGGTCTCCTGTGAGTTCTGCAATGTTGGGTTTAGAGGTGAATGCGGAGAAAGGAGTTCCCAGGGCTCCCTCCAGATGGAGCCTCTCCTCTACTACTTAACAATGCTGTGCCTTTGGGGGTGAATCTTACCCTCCCTGAACTGTGGGTTCCAGTTCTGTCGACTGAGAACCATGCTAGGCCCATTTTGGAAGATTGTTGCTGTGAGAATAAAATGAGAAAGTGTAGCCGTGTGGGTATTTTCAAGTGACTGGCCTGGGATAAACACAGAAGCAGCTGGAAGATGAGGTCGGATACACATACGCAGGACTTGGATTTTTGGAAGAGGAACTTGGATTTTTTTTTCTGCCACTCAACAGAGATCCCTAAAGGTCAGGGCACATGTCACTAATGCTGAGTGCATGTGCTTTTGCTGTCCTTCAGCCAGGGGCTCTGCTTGGGTGAATTAACCCCCACAGCTTCAGTTCTGACATACCCACAGTGGAGACATTGTTGTCGATTCCACAAGACTGTCCCATACAACAAAATGAAAAACAAACCAACCACCAAACCTAACAATGGAAAAAAACGTGTCAAGAACATACAACAGCCAGAGCCATCCCAGAGTAAGACCTGGTGAGCATACACATTGGCTCTTCCACCTTAGAGAACAATTTGGCACTATAGAGTGAAGTAAGCTTATAACCCATAACTTCCCTCCTAAGTACATTTCCAACAGAAAAGAATGTGTGCCTCTGTCAAAACATATGTGTTATAGGCTTGCAACAGCATCATTCATGGTACTTCAGAAAGGCAAGATCTCAGAGAGCATCAGTAGTAATTATCTATTATAGGATAATCCTCAGCAGTGAAAACCATGAACTTCAGAACCATGGGAGTGGGTCCTGGAACACGATGGTGAGTGAAAGCCAGGTGCAGAATGTATGCCCTGTGTTTCCATTTACACTAAGTTCAAGAACAGGCAAGCTGATCTACGGCACTACTTGGCAAGGGTGTGATAGCAAACAAAGAAAATTTCTAACCAAAAATAAAATAAAACTGTTTCAGAGCTGGCTTTTAGTGTTATTCTTGTGTTTAAATTGCAGACTTTGTCCTGCATCCCTTTAAATGTTTGCCATGTGTAAAATCTTGTCTACTGAAATTGGCAAATGTTACTTTCAAAGCAGGCACTTTCACTGTATTAGATCAGTCGCTGAGCGGCTTTGTCTCCGTTATTTATATATCAAACTAATATCCTTAGTATGTAGAGTCAATGTGTTTGCTAATGCATTGAAAACATTTGGCCTTTCATTTCCCTCAGCACATTGTACAACTTCTTTTTTTTAGTTTTACATGAGTGTCTATCATTGCTCTTTGTAGACAACAGATTCCTCATGCTACAAACAGAAAATATACATCTCAGATATTCCAAAAATTAATTGCGTATTAGTCCTCCAGTAGAATGAGTAAATTTAGAAAAGACAAAAACTGTAAATATATGTGTATATGTGTGTGCATATATTGTGTGTGCATATGTGTGTGTATGTGTGTGTGTATACATACACTCAGACACATGGAAATTGGGAACCAAGAGATCTTTAAACACATAACCACAGGAATTCTGGGAAACAACAATTGAAGATGTCAAATATCAATCTTAGAAACTGATATAAATAAATTGGCATACGGATCAATATATCCAAGATAGTGTTCTCAAAATAAAGCCAAGGCCTTCAGGTTCTTAAAAAATATAGAAAAACTGGTGGAAAGAAAGCATGAACTCAGAACTGAGAGTAAGAAAGTGAAAACAATCACCCAGAAAATAAGTTAGAAGAGACCAGCCCCTCAGGGGCCCATGTGTTAAAGGATTGGCACTGTTAAAGGTGTTGGAAACTTTACAAACTTGGGACGAATAGGACGTCTTGAGTCATTGGGAGTGCAGCCCAAAGGGGGATTGTTGGATGTGAGGTTTGTCTCTGCTTTCTAACCGTAAGGGGCGTAGCTTCACTCTCATGCACTCCTGCTGTGAACTGACATCACAGCCCCAAAGCTATAAGGCAGCCTCCTAATCACCAATGCAGGCTCTAACTGAGCCAAAATACCAAGCAACACAATATGCATGTATTATGGATACACCTATTCTATACATGCATAAGTCTTACATTTTTCTACTTTACTGATATAAGGATATGTTCACAAAATATTGGAGAAATAAAAGGAAATGTTTTATGTGATTCTATCCTCTAGAAGGGCATTGTATGACTTCCAAAGGTGCTTGACTATTCCACTACAGTTCACAGTGGCCATGCCTAGGTGAGGGGGTGTCAGATGACTTTTATGTTCATGTTTCTATTTTGTTTGTATGTAAAAGATGATAATTATATATGATTTTAACAAAAACAGTGAAGTTTCCTCACACAATAAGCCTCCCGTCAGGCTTGGTTTCTGCAGAATGAAATTGACTTTCTCGGCCTCTTACCCAAGTCCTTGCTGATCTAGCTTGACATTGGTCACTCCTGTTCCCAGACCGAATAGCCTTCACCAGTCACAGCTGCCTCCACGTCTAAAATAGCCCCTCCTACCCATTGCTCATGAACCTTGATGGTCAAAATCAAGTGGTTCCTGTGCTACATGCCAGGCAGGTGCTGGTACCCCACTCATGGACATCCCATGATTCATATCTTCGAGCTAAATCAGCCTCAATCCCTTGTAAATTACAGTCACAGGCATTCTGCTGTGTAATGGACAATGGATTAATAACACCAGCATTACTGGGAAGCTTCTGGAACAAAATAAGTTGGCCCTTCCAAACTCCTTCCCCTTGGAACCTTCTGGTATATCGTGTGGGGAACAGGTCTCACCTGGCTCATGATGGCTTTTATCATTCCCAGTAGCAACAGGGCACCTTCTGTGCACAGCCCCGCCTGGAGGACTTCTTGCTGGTGATATTTCTGTAGAAGCCACTGAAGCATTGAATCTAAGCTCTCCTGGTAGAGGAGGAAGAATCATAAGGCTGCCCACTAAGGTGGCGAGTTTTATCACTATGCATTGCATTTCCCAGGGGTCCCCAGTAGGAAAACATAAGAGGACAAAAAACAGGCTAGCTCATTAGCCCTTATGAAACCTCCATAGAAACACACAACTCTGGGGGTGCTACATCTCCCAGCAACTTGCAGCAAGTTGAGCTCTTCAGGGCTCAGTGTGTAGAACAGGGAGCAGCACCTGTCTGGAATGCTCACGGCCCTGGGCTCTAGTCTTGAAAATACTCAATGTCCCAACCAAGTACAGTGGACATGGTAAATGAATTTATAGAAGACAAGAACAATGCCAAGGTTCAGGGAAAGAACAGAGAGGGATCAGGGCGTAGACTCAGGAGACCTGCCGTTGCCCTTTTAATAGCTCAGACAAGCTACTCAGCCTCTTGGCGGTTCAATTTCCTTCTCTATGAAATGAAAGCTCACATTATCCACTCCCATGGGGTTGTTTAAATATCAAGTGAAATAATATGTAAAGTGTCTCTTCCGGGTCTTAGACCCTTAGATGTTTGTTTCCCATAATACAGAGAAAAATAAAAAACGCTGGGTCTCATTGAACTTAACACAGCATATTCAGAACCTTGTGCTGAAGTGATAGACATACTATTTGTGTCTATCAAGATGTAGATCCAATCCATAAAATATGGGACTATGTAATGGGCTGAATGTCTTAGCCATGTCTTTCCCATTCCAATTCAGTTCAGAACAACACAACTAAAGGCTAAGAAGTGATTTCCAGTCCTGCTACTCATCAGGCACCCAGAGAGATGAGCCAAAGGTCACGTCTGTCCTCTCCTTTCTCAGGGTTTTGGAAGGCAGCACCCCTACAGTTGTCAATGCTATGTAAGGTACAATGGGGCACAAGGAGGACATCTCTAGAGCTGTCAGCAGAAGTGGCAGGTGACAGTGGGAGAAAGGAGCAAGGGCACGACAGGTAGACACATGACAGGCGAGCACAGAACAGCTGTCTTGTAGACATGACCCAGCAGAGTGACAGTAGGAAGAGCAGGTAAGTTGAAGCCAGGCGGAACTGTTGCCAAGTCACCAAACTGAAGGAGTCCTAGTGCTGGCTGGGATCTGCATCTGACCTCGTAGGTATAAAAGCCCAGAAAAGCTTGAACCAAATATGAGTAAGAGTGGATGGACGGTGAGGTGATGCAGTGGGTGTAGGCTCTTCTTTGGGGAAATTTAGCAAAGGAATTCGCAAACATGAGAAATGGAGCAGGAGTTAGCCAAAGGATTAAGAATTAAGGAGCAACTTCTGGTCTAAGCGGGACATAGTTGAACTTGCTTATGGTCTATGGGGGAACAGTCAATAAAAAAAGAAAAACTAAATGGAAGAGAAGAAAATGCTGTATAGGGTGAGTCACTAAAGACTACTGAAAAAACAAAAGCTTCATCTCCTAATGACACTGGAATGGGAGCATCTGTGATGAACAAAGCTGAGACCTAATGTGGGGCACTGGGGCATGGCCAGTCTAGAGTCCTGTAATTTCCCTAGCCATGTCCAGGAAGAGAAAGATTAGATTGATCACATCAGGTATTATAAGAGAGATGGTGGGAGCCAAGAAAGTTACTAGTAAAAAAGGGGGGCATGAAAATCATGCACTGGGTGGTAGTGGTGCATGCCTTTAATCCCAGCACTCAGGAGGCAGAGACAGGTGATCTCTGTGAGTTCAAGACCAACCTGGTCTACAAAACGAGTTCCAGGACAACCAGGGCTGTTACATAGAGAAACCCTGTCACAAACCAAAAAAAAAAGTCTCTAAAGCTAATAAGAGGGAATCTGAATCTGAAAGTTATCTAGGGGGTGCAAGGAATGAAAAACATCAGATATAGTTCCAATAGGAAGAAGTAGAGGGATAGAGAATCTTAGGGAACAGCCATAATCATACAGAATCAGAAAAAACAAGTATGCCCCTCCTCCCCTGGGGTGTACCCAGAACATACTCTGGGTCCATCAGTCAGCTCTGTGAGTGGTGTCTGGAGGAAGAAGGAGGACACAATGAGGTACACTTCTGGAATAAGGACATGGTAGGCCAGAAAGTCATTCAAGACCTGGAACCCAGGAAGCAGGCAGGGGCTCTGGTCAGGCACGGCAGGGTGGCTCTTCAGGTTGTCTGTTGATCAGGTAAGGGAGGCATAAGAGTCAGATAAGAACAGATACTGCTACAGAGTTAACACACTGGCTACCTCACAGAAGCACTGTGACAAAACATGCTTCATGTACAAGAACACAGGAAAATGCTTCATGATCATTTCCTGCCAGTTCTTAACATGCTCATCCCCCGGCTCATCCACCTACCCATTCATCTATCCATCCATCCACTCATAATACACATGCTCATCCCTTCATTCATC